>CAUYPK010023796.1:0-14118 GCA_963574355.1 Loris lydekkerianus
TAGTAGAATCCCTAGTGTTTTCCAGATATACGATCATGTCATCTGCGAAGAGTGAAAGTTTGATCTCTTCTGACCCTATGTGGATACCCTTGATCGCCTTTTCTTCCCTAATTGCAATGGCTAAAACTTCCATTACAATGTTATAGGGCAATGGAGACAATGGGCAACCTTGCCTGGTTCCTGATCTAAGTGGAAATGATTCCAATTTAACTCCATTCAATACGATATTGGCTGTGGGTTTGCTGTAGATGGCCTCTATTAGTTTAAGAAATGTCTCTTCTTTACCAATTTTCTTAAGTGTTCTGATCATGAAGGAATGCAATCCCTCTTAAAGCTCCACTGTCATACTTTAAAGATCTAGAAAAATAATACTTAATTTTATATGGAATCAGAAAAACCCTTGAATAGCCAAGACATTACTCAGAAATAAAAGCAAAGCAGAGGAATTACACTACTAGACCTCAGACTATACTATAAATCAATAGTGATCAAAACATCATGGTACTGGCATAAAAACAGAGAGGTACATGTATGGCACAGAATAGAGAACCAAGAGATGAACCCAGCTACTTACAGTTATCTGATCTTTGACAAGCCAATTAAAAACATTCAGTGGGGAAAAGATTCTCTATTTAACAAATGGTGCTGGTGAACTGGCTGGCGACCTGTTTGGCCAAGTACAGGGAACTTTATTGATGGTACATGACAAGCTGGGGCTTCCTAGGGTCCTTCTTGTTCTTCAGGAAGTCTTGTGTGGAAAATATGTGAAGCGGAAATTCTCAGTGAGGTGAGGGAACTCTGTAGGCAGAGACACCTCAGAAGCTGAGGACCTCTTTCTTCCTCTTGTGCTCTGGCTGGGGCTGATGGACCAGGGCGTCATATTCCTTGGAGAACATGTGGGTCACAAGGTCCACCGCCCTGTAGCTGTAGCCAAATTCACTGTTGTCCTAGGCAATGAGCCTGACAAAGTGGTCACTGAGGGTGATACCAGTCCCAGCATCAAAGGTGGAAGAGTGAGTGTCACCATTGAAGTCAGAGGAGACAATCAGATATTCAGTGTAACTCAGGATGCCATTGAATAGGCCCTTCAACACCTACTTCACCACCTTCTTGATTTCAGTAAAAATTAGGCTTCCCCAGATGGCAGCTTAGGCTCGACCAACAGAATGGCAGTGGGGACATGGAAGGCCATGCCAATGAGCTTCTCATTCAGTTCAAGGATGGCATTGCCCACAGCTTTGTCTCCACCAGTTGAGGCAGGAATGATGTTCTTGTGAGCCCCATGGCCATCACGCCACATCTTCCCAGACAGGCCATCCACAGTCTTCTGAGTGGCAGTGATGGCATGGATTGTGATCATGAGTTCCTCCATGATGCCAAAGTTGTCATGGATCACCTTGGCCAGGGGGGTTAAGCAGTTGGTGGTGCAGGAGGCATTGCTGAAAATGATGAGGTTGTTTTTGTACTTCTTATGGTTCACACTTATCACAAACATGGGGCATCAGCAGAAGGGGCAGAGATGATGACACCTTTTGGCACCCCCTGCTAGGTGAGCTCCAGCCTCCTCTATGGTAGTTAAGATGCCAGTAGACTCAGCAATGTAATCAACACCCACTTCACTGATTTGATCTTGGTGGATCTCACTCCTGGAAGATGGTTGTGGGCTGTCCATTGATGACAGGCTTCCTGTTCTCAGACTTGACTGTGCCATAGAACTTGCCATGGGTGGAATCATACTGAAACATGTAGACCATGTAGTCAAGGTTAATGAAGGAGTCATTGGTGGTGACAATATACACTTTGTCAAAGTTAAAAACAGCCCTCCTAACCAGGCTCCCAATATGGCAAAAGCCATTTATTCCAGCCTTCACTTTCACCAGGGTGCCTCAGGGATGCAGCTGGCACTGCACAAAAAGATACAGCTGTCTGTTGAACGAGAGGACCAGAGAATCTCACATATGATTTTAATCAAAGTTGAAATCACACTATTTACACTTGTTTCTAATATGCTTATTCTCCTTATCAATATGTATGAATTCAATTTTTCATTCCAATTTGCTCAGGACTATTGATTGTGATCTCTGGCAAGGCACTTCTGTATGTGTCCCAGTTACTCCTCTAAAATAAGTATGTTAGAAGATATCATCTCTAAAATGCTTTCCAGCTCTGGTGTTCTATGAATATATACAACTCTGATGTCTCCCACAGGCTATACCAGGACCATTTGTACCTTAGAGAATAAAGACCTGGAACTAGCCTCCTTGAGAGTCCACTTTCAGGACCCATAACAACTCCCAGTGATAGGGCTTCTGCCTGTCAAGGTGATGTACTCAGACTTCAGTTGCTTTCAGAGGGATGATCAAATTTTAGGGCCCTCAGCCCCTGCCCAAAATCATAGTTTTATATTCTTGCCAAACCACACTATCATCACTTGAAATTGACAAATCTTAAAATCCCATTTAAAAAAAATCTGGGGGGTGGCGCCTGTGGCTCAAAGGAGTAGGGTGCCAGCCCCATATGCCGGAGGTGGCGGGTTCAAACCCAGCCCCAGCCAAAAACTGCAAAAATAAAAAAAAAAATTTTGAGATGGTCTCCCCCAATAAAATATAAACTCCCTAAACCAGGACTTTGTTTTGTTTACAACAGTATACTCCACCACTTAGGAAAGCTTTTAGAACATAATGAGTACTCAATAAACGTTTCCTCATTTGAGTAAGTGAATCTAATCTTATCCTTCCATTTTCTAGAATTCTCAAGGAGTCATGTACCATCTGCTTCTACTACCACCTGAAATAACCCACTCAATGTCTCACTGAAAGACAGATATAATGAGAGAAAGGCAGTGTTGAACTCAGTATGTCCTTTACCCAAACTGCTAAGTCAAAAACTGAGGTGCAGAGGGGTGGCATGCCAAATGAGCAAAAATAAGCTCTGAAAGAGAAAATACAAGCTTTAGACACAAACACATGACTACTTGTAGCCTGTATTTCACTTCATAGGGCATTTATGTCCACTTTTTATCCTACCTATTAGTCAGACAGAAGTATGATTTTAATTCAATATAATCGTTAGTAGCAGAGATAGTCTGCAATTTTTACATAGGTCACAAGAGGGCAGACTTGTTCCTTAAATTGTCACCATTTCTGGTGCTTGGGACCTGCAGAATCTGAGGGATATTTGGGACTTGCAGAATAAATAATCAGAGACATTTAGGTCCTGTCACTAACCCTACCTACAACAAAAGAACAATGCTAAAAAGGAAAATTGACATGCAAAGTAGATATTTGGAGGACATTTCATCTATTAAGAAAGATGGAAAGAAATCCCTCCCTTACCACTTATTAGATAGTCAGGGAGGTGTCATTGGAGAGAAAGCTAAAGACCTAAAGCTGAATATTATGGCTTTGAGGTGAAAGAGTCCCAGGGCCTGATGGCCTAGAACTGGAGTTATAAGGAAGGTATCTGCTGGTGCTACTTCACTCTCTAAATCTTGGTAGCCTCCTGGTAAATTGTAGGGCTAGGAGGAACTTCAAGAGCAATCCAGCATTCCTCCACTCTTCTTGTTTAGACATGGGGAAACTGAAACCCATAGAAAAATAAATTATTATAGTTACCCAAAGTCAAATGACTATATAGTTGCAGAGCCTAGATTAAAACCTAGGAGGTTATTTCACTGACTAATTATTTGGCTTGTTGGAAGTTGTCTTTAGAAATAACCCTTTGGATTCAGAATAAGGTAAACTCTATTTGTGACTAAGATTTGTCTTTGTAGAAGAGGTGATTATGATATCTTTGCTCAAAAGAAAAAAGAGGAGAAAGAGAGAGAAGAAAAGAGGCAGGGCAGGAAAGAGAGAGGGTAGAAGGGAAGGAGAAAATAAGAGTTTGCTGATGGCCTTGTCCCTGGGTAGAATCTGTTGCTTCTCTGACTTCCTAGCAACTGCAATTATGCTGCATTGTTGGAAGTGTTCATTTTATTTAAAAGAAAAAAAAAAATGAAGGATAAACTCCCAAAACAAAAGCCATTTTCGTCTGAGGGCTTAGATAAATCATGATTAAGAACAAAAGAGTCAAGGATGAACAATCTGCAGAATAATTAAGCGTTGTCAATAACACAAATCATTTCTGAAGAGTAGATTGGAGGGCCTTGGAAGCCAGGACAAGGAAGAGCCTTAGAATCATGGTATTCAAATATCTCCCTTTGCATATGAGGAATGTGTGGTTCTGGAAGAAAGAGACATGGTCATAACTCAAATCTTTACAAAGGCCAGAGAAATGAAGCAGGCAGGGGTCAGATAAGAGATATTTTAGATATCATACAGGAAATGTGTGGCTTTCCCTTTTCTTTTTTTTTTTTTTTCTCTGTTAGCATAATCTTTATTTTTTTTATTAATATTAAATAATAGCTGTGTACATGAATGCGATCATGGGGTACCATACACTGGTTTTATAAACAGTTCGACACATATTCATCACACTGGTTAACATAGCCTTCCTGGCATTTTCTTACTTATTGTGTTAAGACAATTATATTCTACATTTACTAAGTTTCACATGTACCCTTGTAAGATGCACTGCCTTTCCGTTTTCAGAAAAACAACATAATTCCCTAAGGTCTCTTGCCTACCCCTTCTCCAGGTGAGAATCAAATCAAGAACTCAATCCCATAACTTGCTGGCAACCTGTAGAAGACTGAAACTGGACCCACACCTATCAACTTACTTTAAGTATCAACCCACACCTATCAACTTACTTAAGTATCAACATTCCCTGTTTCAGCTGTCCTGGAACATGCCTGGTCACCAGAATCACCTGGGGACACTTGCTACAACAAAGAGTGCTGGGACCCACCCTCAGAGTTCTGATTCAGCAGGGACCCAGGAATGTGGATGGGGGTCCATAATGTGCAGTTGTGACAAAGTCCTCAGCAATGCTGATGTTGCAGTTCTGAGGACGTTTCTTTAGGAAGGTTTGCCGCACCTACATTCTCTATTGCAAGGTTAAATTCAATTCCCAGATCTCCCAGGCAGCATCTGCAGTAAACTCAACCCTAGATATCTCTCCCTTCCCAGAACTGCTGTCCTACTTTAGTGACACTTTCCTACCATTCCTGTGAGGCTTAGCCGGCTTATGATTTTTAGGAATCTTTTCATTGGTATTTGTCTTGCCTTCCCAGAGAGAGTGGTAAGTTCATAAAGGCTTTAGCTTTATGAGTTTTTGTATCTTTGTCTCTTACTGGTGACACTGGTCTAAGAACATGCCTCCTTATAATTGGTCCCAAAGTACCTTCTTCAGCACATCTCCTGGATGGTTCTGAATATGCCCTAGGCTGATGCCAAAAGGGTGCAAAAAAACAGCCCTAGAAATCCTTTTCTCTTTCCCACCACTCATGTAACCCCACTGTCACCATACCCTGGAGAGGTTAGCCTTCCACTGAACACAGTTACCCCTCATTGATGACCCTCCTGCCACCATCACTCTGGTCTCAGCAGAACTTGTTCCCTAAATCCCAGTCTCCTTTTCTTAAGATCCCCATAATTAAGCCCAGTGTTTTCCTTAATTTTTTGCAGTGGCAGAGATTAGGCTATAATGTCAATGGAGATTTGTCTAAAGGGATAAAACATACACAAAGAAGACATAGAGCTGCATAGATTAAGGTACAGTCATAGTCCAGACGCAGGCTGCAGTCTGGGCTTCCTGATGTGCTCTCCGTGAGTTTCTCCATGGCCAGGTCCCAGCACTAGAATTAATTCTGTCTTTTTTGCAGCTGGGACTCCTCAATCCAGAGAAAGAAAGACCATCTACCCTTGCTGCAGTTTCAGTCCTCCTAATTCCAGGAATCCCAAGGATAGTCTTGCCTCTACCCAAAAGGAATGCTTTGGCTTCATGGCCCTACTGATACATACTCATAAAGTAACTAGACATCAGTATAGTTCCAAAATATCTGTTATTCAGTCTTAAGAACTGCCAATCTGTACCCCATAAGTATGCATAAAATTAATGTATCAATAAAAACAAAAAAAAGGAAAAAATGCAAACATTTTTAAACTACTTTTTTTTTTTTTTGTAAGAAATAGAATCTCAGAATTTCAGTATATCATGTGGGCTGGAGTTCAGGGTCATCATCATAGTTTACAGCAACTTCAAACTTCTGGGGTCAAAATCCTCCTGCTCCAGCATCCTGAGTAGTTGGGACTACAGGTGAATAGCACTGTGCCCAGGTAATTTTTATATTTTTAGGGGTCTTATTCTTGCTCAGGCTGGTAATGAACTTCTCAGTTCAAATAATTCCCTCACCTTTCCCTCCCAAAGTGCTAGAATTATAGGCATGAGCCACCATACCAGCCTACCTATTTCTATAAAATATTAATTCCCATTCCTTTCTTGATCTTTACCCAGTGTTAAAAACAAAAACAAAACGCAAAGTATCTCTGGAATGAAAGAAAAAGTATCCAATGTACTCAGACCTACTATGAAACCAAGTATCTTTGTATACCCAATTATAGTCCAAGAATATGGGTAAAGGGGATAGGGAAAGGAGGAGAGGGGGGAGGATGGGTGGAGGGAGGGTGTTTGGTGGGACTACACCTAAGGTGCATCTTACAAGAGTACATGTGAAATTTACTAAATGTCTTAACACAATAACTAAAAAAATGCCGTGAAGGCTATGTTAACCTGTTTGATGAAAATATTTCAAATTGTATATAAAACCAGCACATTGTACCCCATGATTGCATTAATGTGCACAGCTATGATTTAATTTTAAAAAGAGAGAGAAAAAAATTCATAAAATAAAACAAAAATACTTGGCATTCAATTTCACCCATGTTCACTTTATTACACACATCAACGTATATTGGGAACATGAGTATCCACCCACAGGCTGATGCTTGTTAGGAAACAGATTTCAATAGCTCCGGCAGATCTCTGCACTTTCCAGCCCTTCCTCTGCTCCTAATGCTCTTCCCCTTCACATGAAACCAACTCCCACTGTATCAAGGTACTTTTGCAGCAGATGAAAGTCCTGGAGCCCTTTGCTCATTCAATAGGCCAGCACGTTAGCAACTCTGCTCCCCTCTTGGATAAATCTTTGCTTTGCATCTGCCAAAGTTGTTACTCAGGCACCTCACAGGTCCTTGCTTGGGAGGCCCTGCCTTGAGCGAAGATTGCTGGGTTGAGCCAATGCAGTTTGTCCCCATTGCTTATTTGTTAAGATGAGCCCGTCCATCTGTCCGCTTGCCACAGACCCTGGGTGGCAAAAAGCAATAAAAGGAAAGCACTTTTTGACAGCCCTCTCGGCATAATGTGGCTTGAGCAGAGGTTATTATCTTGTAATGTCATTGTTATTTCCCGAGGCCCCCAGTGGATCTGCTGACTATGGCGAGACACAAAGGGAGACACAGTTAACAGAGCCCCTGCACTTCGTGAGGGGCGGGATTCAGAGTGGCTTTTACTGTCTATCGATTGGCATAGCCACTGCAATTAAAGGGACTTTCTCCCATTGAAGTTGTCACTGGTATGTTTATTTAATAAATCTCAACTTGGTCTGTGACCCCTGCAGAGCCGGGCCTGGCTTCAGCGCTGCTTTCTACACTGGAGAGAAAATGGGCTAAAAGTGGGAAGATGTTCTGCAGTCCCAGATTTGCCACTAAATTGCTATCTGACCTTGAATGAATCTCTTCTCCCTGGACCTCAAGTTCCTCCTGTCTATCCCAGGTCTGACTTAAGAGAAGGCGACGATTCAGTAATTCTTATTTCAAGACGTCTAGCTCCCACGAGCTGCAGCCTGAACTGCTCGAGAAGGCCCCCAAAATAGCAGCAAAGTAATTGCAATGTATATTCTAATAGCAGCAGCTGTAGTAACAGAGCTGCCCCCCTCCCTGGGCTTCCTCTTTAGGGGTGATATGCCAGAATGAGAAACAAAATTACTGCGTCTGTTCAGCAAATTCCTCCTGACAAAATCTTTAACCGTTGACAAGAGTAATATACTGAAAATTAGTTTAGAAGTGTTTCAAGTTTCAAAAATCAATCAAAATCAAATTAGTTTCTGAAGATGCTGTCTGTTGAGTTTTAGGAAAAAAATAAAGATTCGCTTCAGCAACTTGGGAAAGTGGCTTTAACCCTGAAAGAGGTGACTGTGTCACAGAAAGTGATTGTTCTCCTTCATGTCTACCTTGAAGGCCTTTGCCAAAACTTGACCAAGGGAGCCCTTGGTCTGTTGTCCCAGACATTTGTAAATCACTTACCAGCTGACCTACATTTTAATCCCATTTCTCTCCCTTCTATCTTCCAATTCTTGAAATCCCATCACAAATGAAAAAAGAAAGAAATATTTCAAAAGTAAAATAACTGTTCTTACATCCCAGGATGGTAAAAAGGCCTGGTGGGGGTGGGAAAAGAAGAATTAACAGCTCGTGGCCTTGCTTAACTTGCTCTAATTGTCAAGTGCAAAAGTCCCTGTGTGAGTAGATGATGAGCAAGAATGCCGGCTTTGGCTGCATTTCTTCTTCCCAGATGAAATTTACAAGGTTGAATAATTAGGTTCACAAACACATCCTTTAAAAAGTGCTAGACACTTCACTGGTGAATACCACCACTACGGTCACCTTTGAAGTATGCCCTTGGGAAGCTATGCACCTACCCTAGCACCTAGTCCACCATTCAAAACACTTTTTCTAGGATGAGTTTGTAAACTTAATTGTCAGACCTCAGGTGGTGACAGCTCTGATGGCCATTCCGGTAAAAGAGTCCCAAAATTGCTTTGACGGGTGAACTAGACCCTGGCTTCAGTGATAGCTTCCCAAGGGACCACTTCAAAGGTGGCCATAGGGATATTCCACAATAAAGTCTGTAGCACTTTTTCTAGGATGAGTTCCTGCACTTAATTGTCTGGCCTCATATAAATCAGGGTCTTTTGTATCCTGGACAATAGCAATCACTTTGACATTTATGCTTAAATGACAGTGGCGCACTTTACTACACACATTGACTCATCCCATCCATGTTGCTTACCCTTCTCCAAAGGCATTAAGAAGGCTTAATGGTTTCTGGGAGTTCTGAAAAGACTTAACATATGTCCACAAAGTAGGCTGGCAGCCGCAGTCACCACAAAGACAGCGCCTGTCTTTTTTTCCCTGCGTGTCAATGTCTGTTATCTGTGAAGCTGTCACAGCTGGCATACCCCTTGAAAACTACCAATGCCTGGGCCAAGGATGTTATGAGCCAATGTTTTCAAAGTCTCCTTTCATCTTGGTGGTAGAGCTGAGACGATGGTCTGCCCCGACTGTGTAAACAGGGTATCTTAAACACTTCCGCTTGGACCCAAAATCTTTTTGTTCTCAAATATTTTGTTAAAACATGATATTCAGTTTCTAACAATACCTCTCTAACAATCAAAACTCAGATAAGGATCTCATGGTGTGTGTGTGTGTGTGTGTGTGTGTGTGCGCGCGCGCGCGCGCGCGCATGCATACCTGTGGACATGCGTGCAAATGTTGGAGTGTAGACTGGGTGATTAGAATTGATGCTCTATCTTGCTATGACCTCTTCATCCTCAACTACTCTCAAGGCTTATCTTTGGATATATTAGCAAGGGGTAACTCTCGAGAAGCAATGTAAACGGGTGAAGATGGAGTTTGCCTCATGGGTCATAAGAAAGCCCTTTTAGATGGTCACTTAGAAAAAGAAAGCAGAACAATATGGTCCATACAATAAACTTCTCCAGCGTTGATAGAAAAAAAAGCTAACAAAAAGAAATGTTGACGATTTTGAAATGATCTCCAAATTTCAAAGCCCAAAAATCTTTAGGACTCCCAGAACTAAGTTTCAGGCATCTTCCCCTTATATATGCTATTTCTGTGATGCCATCTTCATGGCTAGACCAGTAGTTTCTCCTCTTTGCAGTAGTTGTGCACTCCACCCACTCTCTACCCTACACAAAGGTATACACCTGCATACAGAAGGAGAATGTATTGTCGGAGTGCCATCTCCAACTATGGACCCATAATTGCAAGTCCTACTATCTCCCTCTCCTCTGGATAATTCATATTTTAAAGATTTCACTCACATTTCAAGTTTGTAGCAACTCCCCTTAGGTCCCTCACAGTCCTCATTTTTGGTACTTATTCCAATTTCTCATAGTTTCCTCCAAATGTAGAATTAAATGAGTCTGTCTACTCCACTGCACCAAAGACATTTGCCCTCAGCCTCCCAAAGACCATAGAAGCTATTCCAGATAACTGTAGGGAATTTGTCTCTGGGTGCCTCCAACCTCTGCAGAGCTGCCTCTATTCTTCAATAAATAATTTGCAAACCAAATGCCTCTTCTTTGTTTAATATGCCTCCTGCCTTTAGCCAAATCTGTCCCTCCATCAGTGACTTTGTGGCTGGGAGCACCTACAGGGAGGACTCATCAATTTGCTCATTGTTGTATCCCAGCAACCAACAAAATAAATTGGCACACCATGTATATTCAGTGTTTCTCAATTAAAGCAATGGAAGGAAAAAGAAAGGATAGAAAGAAAGAAGGGAGGAAGGGAAGAAGAGAGAGAGGAAGGGAGGAAAGGAGGGAGGGAGGTAAGGAGGAAGGAATGGAGGGAGAGAGGAAGGGAGGGAAGAAGGGAGGAAGGACAGAGAGAGGGAGGGAGGAAAGAAGGGAGGAAGGAAGGAAGGGAGGGAGGAAGGAAGGAAGGAAGGAAGGGAGATAGGAAGGGAGGTAGGGAGGGAGATAGTTCTCTCTTTTCTGAACTTGCCAAAGTTTTCCAGCTTTTGTATCTTGATTTCTGCTATTTCTTCTGTTAACTTTCTCCAGTGGTGACATTTAGTTAACCTCCAATGGGAAATATCAAAATCTTGCAAAATTGTGCCTATCTTCTTTTCCAGTGATCTTTTTTTTTTTTTTTTTTTTTTTTTTTTTTTTTTTTTTTTTTTTTCTGTAGAGACAGAGTCTCACTCTATTACCCTCAGTAGAGTGCCATGGGCTCACACAACTCACAGCAACCTCCAATTACTGGGCTTGCCTCAGCCTCCCAAGTAGCTGGGACCACAGGTGCCTGCCACAATGCCTGGCTACTTTTTTGTTGCAGTTTGGCCAGGGCCGGGTTTCAACCCACCACCCTGGGTATATGGGGCCCGCCCCCTACCCACTGAACCACAGGCACCACCCACCAGTGATCACTTCTTCCTGAACCCTCAAACTGCAATAATGGCTTATCTACAAAGCATTTCTTTAATGCCCACAAGTAGCTGCCCTTTTCTGCCGTAACGATCTGCACGGTAGGCAGGATAGAAATGTTCACTTCCAATTTATAGATGAGGAAACTGAGGTCTAAAGGGAGATATGCTAAAGTGATGAACTAAGCAGAGAAAATAAGTTAATTCACCTATTTGCATAATAGTAAGCTCTCTGCACATTTTGAGGACTTTGCTAACCATCTGATTACATTTTGGGTGTTAAGAGGTTAGAGAGTAGATCAAGTGGAGGGAGTTAAGTGTCTAGAGATTTCTGGACTCTCAAAGGGGAAGAGCACTTAACTCAGACACAAGAGGCTTAACTAAATCCTGCGTTTGTTTATGGCCCTAAGAATTGCACCTGGCATGTTCATTTCAGATATTAAGGGATTTACGTTTATCGAGGGAGAAAAGAAAGTTGTTAAACACAGGAAATGGGATGGAAGAATAGAAGAGAAAGCCATCTCATCAGAAGTTATTAAACTCATAGAAACATGTTGGCTTGAATTACAATTTGTGAAGAAATGTTAGCTATAGATTACTATTGACCTTTTGGGTCCCCAAATTAGCTGTTGACTTACTGAAGCTACTAGTGAAAATGTCTGGGTTCTGACGAAACTGTGAGGATCTCAGGGCAAGTGTGATGAACAGATGACCTTTTATTAATGTGTAACACTTTGTAGAATGGTTTTGCATCTAGAATATCCACCATTATACATATTTTACAGATTGGAAAACTAAAACTGACTTCTGAGAATGTTACGTGATTCTCCAGAATTAACAGAAAGATAAATCTCTAGCAGTGTTAGTGCTTGAGCCCAAATGTTATAAATTCCAGTGTCGTTAAGAGGGTTCTCCTAACATGGAGTGACTTAATGAGTACATATGTCTCAGATTTTTGGACTCCCTGGTTTTTGAAGGAGCAGAGGTATTCACTCCAGGGGTGCCCAACTTGCAGCCCTGCACATTATTTGAGGATTGGTTTGCTTATTTGTGGTGTTGGATATCAAGAAATTATGTATAGACCTTGGGTTTTGCTCATCAGCTTTTATTGGTGTTTGTATATTTAATGTGTGGCTCAAGACAATTCTTTATTCTTCCAATTCACAGAAGAAAAGAAAAAAAGGTTGGTCAACACTGCATTAAATGGAGATAAGGGATTCTGGGTCATGAGAGTCTGCAGCCATGACAGAGGGCAAAAGGCGGGGCCAGAGCCTGTCCTCCTGTCTTGCTGTCCTTCCTGCTTCTGGCTTATGTGTCTTATCAGGAATGAGGACATTACCTGTTCTATCTGATAAATTGTCTAACTTACTTCAGCACCTGGTGCTGAGGTAGAGATGGCTAGAACACACTGAAAACATTGAGAAGGATTTGATGTAAGACTTGACTGTTTTATTAACTATGCATGGGTAGCTGGGTATTTTAAAAGTAAATTATGATGCATACTCTCTATTTCAACTGTAAAGAGTGAACTTTGTGTTCATTATATATTGATCACATTTTACTGCCTTTTTTTTTTTTTTTCTTTTTTGGAGGTTTACTCTGGCAAACAACAGGCATAACTCTGAGGTATAAGGAAATGACAAAACCCTTTACATTCAAGGAAGATGGAACGGGGCAGACGTAGTGGTAAGATGGATCATAACCTGTCTGAGAGATCCTGGAACTTTTCAACAGATAACACAAGTGACAGAGATTTCCTCTTAGAAACATACACAGAGATTTCCACTTATGGGTGAAGGCAAGGGAATTCAAAATCTAGTTAGATGCCTCTCAAGACCAAAAAATTTCCTTCTGGATGTCCATAAACCCATAAACCTTGGGCTAAAGCATTCTAGGACAGAGTATCACTAGTGTGGACAAATGTTCACAGCAGTCCTACCATACTCAGGGCAGTGGAAATAAAAGTGTAATATTCCATTGACAATGGTGAACTCACATCACTACCATTCCCTTTAAAGTCTCCTTTGCACTGTGAAGAGAGGCCAAACCATACTTCCGAGAGCACCCTTGCCCAGTATGGTTGTGGTTTTAAGTTAGAGTTTGACAGTGGGATGTATAAAACAAAAGGGAAAGAGAATTCATTATGATCTATAATAGTTGTAGCCAAGTACATTGGGAAGTCAATAAGTTTTATAATGGTTTGCCACTCTACTCTCACAAATATGAAAATCTGAAAAAAATCGACCAATACCTGGAAGCATGCCACCTACCAAGACTTAGCCAGAACTAAGTGGAAATGTTGAACAGGCCTATATCACGTTCTGAAATAGCATCAACTATACAAAATCTCCCTAAAAAGAAAAGCCCAGACCAGATGGCTTTACGTCAGAATTCTACCAAACATTTAAAGAAGAACTAGTACCTATACTACTAAACCTCTTTCAAAATATAGGGAAAAAAAAATATTACCCAATGCATTCTATGAAGCAAACATCACCTTGATCCCTAAACCAGGGAAAGACCAAACAAGAAAAGAAAATTATAGACCAATATCACTAATGAATATAGATGCTAAAATACTCAATAAGATCCTAAGGAACAGAATCCAACAACACATCAAAAAAATTATACACCATGACCAAGTTGGATTTATCCCAGAGTCTCAAGTCTGGTTCAATATACATAAATCTATAAATGTCATTCAACACATAAACAAACTTAAAAATAAGGACCATATGATTCTTTCAATTGATGCAGAAAATATTTTGATAATATCCAGCATCCCTTCATGATCAGAACACTTAAGAAAATTGGTATAGAAGGGACATTTCTTAAACAAATAGAGGCCATCTACAGCAAACCCACAGGCAATATCGTGTTGAATGATGTTAAATTGAAATCATTTCCACTTAGATCAGGAAGCAGGAAAGGTTGCCCATTGTCTCCGTT
>CAUYPK010023798.1:0-56231 GCA_963574355.1 Loris lydekkerianus
GAATAATTTCTATTTTTTAAAATTTGCTGAGGTTAGATTTGTGGCCTAGGATGTGGTCGATTTTGGAGTATGTTCTGTGGGCTGATGAGAAGAATGTGTATTCAGTTTTGTTGGGATGAAATGTTCTGTAGATGTCTGTTATGTCCAGATGTTGAATGTTTAAGTTTAAATCTAAAATTTCTTTGCTTAGCTTCTTTTTGGAGGATATATCCAGCACTGCTAAAGAAGTGTTAAAATTTCCAACTACTATGGAACTGGAGAAAATCAAGTTGCTTGTGTCTGTTAGAGTTTCTCTTATAAATTGTGGTGGGTTCTGATTGTGTGCATAAGTATTAATAATTGAATTCTCATCATATTGAGTATTACCTTTAATAAATATGATGTGTCCATCCTTATCCTTCCTTATTTTGGTTGGTTTAAAACCTTTACATCTGTGAATAGGATTGCAACGCCTGCTTTTGTCTGCTTTCCATTTGCCTGGAGTATAGATGACCATCCATTCACCTTGAGTCTATATTTGTCCTTTAATGTAAGATGAGATTCTTGTATGCAGCAGATATCTGGCTTGATCTTTTGTATCCAGTCAGCCAACTTGTGCCTCTTTAGAGGACAATTTAAACCATTTACATTAATTGAGAATATTGATAAGCAGTCTGGTGGACATTTCAAGAGTCTGGTGGACATTTCAAGAGTCTGGTGGACATTTTTAATCCTTTTGTGACTGTGGAAGTTAGAATTTAATCAAAATTTTCTCGGGGGGGTTACTTATTGGTGCAGGGTTTTTATGAAGGATAGGTCTGAGAATATCCTGGAAAGCTGGTTTAGTTATGGAAAATTTCTTCAACATGTGAATGTTGTTAAAGATTTTTATTTCTCCATCATAAATGAAACTCAGTTTAGCTGCGTACAGGATTCTGGGTTGAAAGTTATTTTGTTTTAGGAGATTGAAAGTCAATGACCATCCTCTTCTAGCTTGAATGGTCTAAGCATTGAGATCTGCAGTTATTCTAATATTCTTCCTCTTGTAGGTGACGGTTTTCTTTTGTCTGGCTGCTTTGAGAATTTTCTCCTTCATATTAACTTTAGTGAAATTGATTATGATGTGTCTGAGGGATATCTTATTTGGCTTATGTCGTGCTGAAGTTCTGAAACTGTCTACTATCTGAATTTCAGAACTCTTGGCATGTCTGGACAGTTCTCCTTCATAATCTCATGGAGAAGAGACTCTGTGCCTTGTGAAGCCACTTCGTTGCTTTCAAAGATCCATTTAAGACGAATATTGGTTTTCTTTGAATTATCCCAGAGCTCTCTGAGAGAGTGATCTGTTTTTGCCCTCCATTTCTCTTCCTCTTTGAGAGTTTGCAAGCATTCGAAAGCTTTGTCTTTGATGTCGGAAAACCTTTCTTCTGTTTGCTCTATTTTGTTACTGAGGGATTCTACTGTGTTTTTCAGATCTTTGAGGGCTGCAACTTCTTGTCTCAATGTGTCAAAATCTTTGGTCAATTGGTCTTTGAATTCATTAAATTCTTGAGATATCTTTTGGGTTACTGCTTGGAATTCTAATTCAATCTTATTTGCTATCCAGATTGTGAATTTGATTTTTGACTTCTCAGCTATTTGTTTGTGCATGGGATCTTGTGCTTTGTCTACCCCATTGATCCTTGGGGGAGTTGATCTACTCTGATTATCCATATTGCCAGTTTTTCTGTTGATTTCACCTCATGATTGTTTTTCACCATTGTCTCTGGCTGTCCTCAGATTTGGGAAGGTGTCTCTCCAAGATTAGACCCCAGTGGGATCACGCTATTGTTGCTGGATCTTTGTAGGGAGTGACCATGTGTAGTTCCTCTGAGGCTGCCCCAGCCAGGGAGTTCTGGTTGTGGAAGCAGCTCTAGAGTGTGACACACTCAGATCCAGCAACAGGACAGGGGGTGATCCACACAGTTCTGGGAGTGCCTTGCTTCCAGTGACTTTGGCACAGAGACCTCAAGGCTCCAGCAGTCTCTGGCTGGGAGATTTTCTTGGCACAGAGGCAGGGAGATCTCCGGAGGGCATGCAACTACCAGAGTCCCTAGCCAGATGAGTAGGCCAGTGTGGAGGCAGGGAGGATACAGGAGGGAGGACACGGGGTTGCACAGCTCTCACAGTTCCTGGTCAGGGCATGTGGAGGCCCAGCGGGGGTGGGGCACAGGTCAGGGGTCATGGCGCAGCTCTTACTGAAGTCCAGGCAGGCGCCTATCCTGGTTGTGGCATAGTTCTTATGGAGGTCTGGGTGGCGCAGCTGTTACGGAGGTCTGGGCGGAGCTGATCTCAGTGGTGGCGCAGCTCTTACAGAGGTCCAGGCGGGAGCTGATGGGCTATTTATTTTTAGAGGTGGGATCTCTCTCTTGCTCAGTCTGATCTCCAACCCCAGAAATTGTGTAGTAAGCATTCTCAAGGTGTGTGGCTACTGACATTGGGTCAGCAGTTCAGTGTGTAAGTCAAACTCTTTCCTCACAGTCACAGGATGGACATGAGAACTCAGCCTACAAGTCAGCTAAATTTCTATCATCAAGAAAACAAAAGGTTTCTCCAGATATGCCAGGTGTTTATTTCTCATGGCCTCAAGATCAACTAAAGGGGGCCTGAAACATTAAAAGTGAGTATTTGGCTTCTCTGCAACCTTTCGAAACCACACCACTGATACTCCTCCACCACTGATACTGGAAGAGGATATTTTCTTTTAAAATTTAAAATAATAAAAGTTTTTCTTCTAAATTCTTGCAGATAGTTTGACTGCCTGCAGCTCCTGTCCCTGCATCCTCTGCTCATTTCCAAGTTGTATTCGTATTAGTGATCACTTAACATCATATGTAACATTTATTTGCATGACCTCCAATGTTTCTCTTCTTCCTTGTGCTCTTATGAATGCTTTTTCATGGTACAGGAACTCACCCTCATCTTTGACCTCTGCATGAAATGTCTTTCCCTGTTTGCCTGACTGAAATTAGGTTTCAGGTATTTCTGTCCCTTAGGGCGAAGAGGGAAGGTTAATTTTCTCTTCGTTTTTCACTCCTTGCTTAGAGATCATTAATTTTCCATCGTAGCATTAAAAAAAAAAAAAAGAAAGAAAGAAAGAAAAAAGAAAAGAAACTACATTTGAAGCTTTCGATTTTGGGCTCTTTGGTCCTCAATGCTCTATACTGTTTTGCTGCTTCACACGTTGATTGCTGAATACCTCACAATTAAATTAGGATTTTCCTTTCCACTTTCTTTTCTGCTTTCCTCCTGGAAGAATTATAAGGTCCAAATGAATATCCAGTCTAACCCATTGGTCTCAGTTTTCTGTTTTTATCTTATTTTATAGCATAGTAACTATTATAATTAATATAACTTACAGTATTATATTTAATTTGCAGCACACATTATTATCTGATGGTATTTTCACAAAGTACAAATAATAAAACCAAACTCACAAACTTTTTTAAGAGTGGAAAAACATAATAAATGTACTTAATAATCTACCTGCTTTGTAGGCAAAAATAAATGTTAATGCTTCTTTTTTAAATCTCTAGATAACCACTTCATGACTGTATCTTACACTTTTTCACTATGCAAAACTCACATTTTGAAATGTTAATTTTAAATATCCCAGTTACAAACTCCTATTTTCCATCTACAGTATTTTCTAAACTTGCTGCTTCTATAATTCATTCTATTTTACAGAATCTATGAATCCATAAATCTTCTTATAATATCTCCATTAATCCTTTCTTGTTGATCTTAATTCTCCTCTCTCCAACTTTAAATATCACACTTTCCAATATTCTCAACACTATTTCTCTATTTTTTGTGTCATCCTAGAAAAGACCCAATCAAACATTAATACAAGACTCTTTTTTGCCTCTATGACAACCTGAACTCTGTCTGAAATTAATATAGCCACTCCATCTTTCTTCTGATTAGTGCAAAATGATATCTTTGTCCATTCCTTTTCTTTTCTTCAAGGTGTCTGTATTTAAAGTGGGTTTCTTGTAGACAACATATAATTGGATATTGTTTATTCACTCCACTCTGAAAGTCTCTGTCTGTTAATTGGTGTATTTAAATCATTGGCCACAGAAAGAATGGCAAGGGAAAACACCCCCAGAAGAGAGGAAAAACAGAAATAAGCTGGGCAAGGCAGAATAAAAACAATATAACTAACTTATTTTTAACATAACATTTAAATTACTTGTCTGGGCAATTTCTGCTTTTACTGGAAGCCTGGCCTATAAGGGTGCAGATTACAAACACCCCTGCTGGGTCTGTAAGCCTCTGAAGAACAATGGCCATAGCAGATGCTGCGGGCAAGGCCTAGGAAGGAACATTAACTCAGCAGTCCCCTGCCCTGTCAACTGTCAACAACTTCCAGAAGCAAATACCCATTGTGGGGATTTGTGTAAAGGCCAAGGCAGAGATCATTGGAACAGCTGGAGCCCTGAGCCTTGTACCCTAACCCTGGAGGGAAATGCCTCCAAGTCGAGATAAGGGGGGAAATTCCTCTTTTCCACTGATTATTCAAAGGAGTACTGATGCCACCCCATCTGCTCCACAAAGAAACTAGAGGGGTCTAACTTCCTCTAAGGGATCTGTGTGTGTGACCACAAACAGGAGGCTGCCCCCCCCCCCACAAGGCTCAGGTTCCAGATTTCTCAAGACTGCTCATACCCTTAAAGTTAATGATTATAGATAGAATAAGAACTAATATGCTTACTCAGAGAAACTAATGACATTTTTACTCCCTTTCTCAACTTACTCTCTTTGTTAAATAAGACAATAGCCTTCAATAAAAGTTGGGTGGAACAAGCACTCAGGGCCACTCGCTAAAGCTCCACAAGCTAGTGGTGGTTCCATGTGCCCACTTTTTAAAACTCTATTCTGTGTGTATGTCTCTTTATTTCTCACCACTTGTACTTTCATTTCTTCCCAGTTGATCTCAGCCATTTCCACAGATCTTGAAAGACTCTGCCCCCGCCAGGCAGGACCTGACAATTGACATTCAAAGTGATAATTGAAAAAAGTTTTATTGAGAAACAGAAAGGAAATCTTTTCTTATCAGAATACCTTCTTCTATTGTGTTTTTATATTGTTTTTTAATACATGGGAGCTGGGATTTTCTGACTTCCCTTGCCCTTCACTTTGGACTCTACCAGTACTGTTCAATTAAAAAAACCCTTTCCTGGGGCTGCTCCTGTGGCTCAAAGGAGTAGGCGCCAGCCCCATATGCCAGAGGTGGTGGGTTCAAACCCAGCCCCAGCTGAAAAATCCCAACCCCCCCCCCCAAAAAAAAAAAAAAACCTTTCCTGAGTCAACTTTCCTTCTACAAGTTGAGGAAAAGAAATTTACTACCAAAGTAAGGAAGAGAAATGGGTCTAGGTCGAATCTCATACAAAGTTATTATGAAAACCCCAGGCAGCATGTTCACACCCTCAGCCCCATTGCCCTGTGATGCCCTGCACCTTCCAGGACACTGCAGATCCCAACCAGCTAGACGACTCTCACCAGATTTGGCCCCTTGAGCTTGGACTTAGCATCCATAACTCTAAAATAAAAATTTCTTTTCTTTATACACTAAAACAAAACAAAACAAAAAAGTAATGTTTGATATACTTTGATTAATAACTATCATATTTGTTATAATTTTCTATTTTGTTGCCTCTTCCTTGTTTCTACTTTTCCCCCTTTTTCTACGTTTTGTAGTTTTAACCAAACATTTTATGTGATTCCCCTCTCCCCACTTTCTTTTGTTTACATTTTTAAACTGTTTCCCTACAGTTTGTAACATGCACTTATAACTAATCCAACATCACTTTCAAATGATACCATATTGCTTCATGGGTAGTGCATGTACCTTCTAAAAACAAATACTTCCAATTCCTCCCTCTTGTCCTTTATGCCATTACTGTCATCTGTTTTATTTATCATAAGTTATGATTGTTGAATACATTGCTGTTATTTTTATCATGTACAGCTGTTAGATCAGTTAAGAGTTTTAAAAATAAGTTATTCTACCTTTATTTATTTCCTCTGTAATTCTCTTCCTTCTTTATGGAAATCCAAGTTTCTGACCAATATTGTTACTCTTTTCTGAAGAACTACTTTTAAATACTTGCAAGAAAGATCTGCTGGCAAAAAATTTTAATTTTTGTTTGCCTTAGGAAGTCGTTATTTAATCTTTCACTTTTTGAAGGATAACTCCACAAGGTACAGAATTCTAGGTTGGTAGAGTTATATTTTCTCTGAGCACTAACTATTTTGCTATACCCTTTTCTTGATTTCATGGTTTATCAGAAGAAGTCAGATGCAATTCTAATCTTTGCCCCTCTGTGTGTAAGATGTTTTTCTCCTCTCTTGCTAAGATTTTTTCTTTTTCTTTTTCTTTTCTATTGTTAGAATATGATAAGCCTAGATATAATGCTATTTTGTTGCTGTTATTTTTTGTTTTTATCTTGCTTAGTGTTCTATGACCATCTTTAATCTTCAGTTTGGTATCTGCATTAATTTGAGGAAAATACTCAGACATTATTGCTTCAAATAATTATTTTCTTCTTTTGGTTTCCTACCATGTGTAAAACAAAGTTTGTAGTCATCCCACAGTTCTTGGATATTCTTTTTTTTTTTTTCCTTCAATTTTTCTTCTCTTTGCTTTTCCGTTTTGGAAGTTTCTTCTTCATTTGTCTCAGAGATTCCTTTTTTGTTTGTCTCCAATCTACTAATGAGCCCTTTAAGGATGGTCTTCATTTCTTTAACAGTGTTTCTGATTTCTAGTGTTTCTTCTTGATTCTTTCAGAGAATTTTTCATGTCTCTGGTTATCAATTACTTCTTCCCATTGTCTACTTTTTCCACTGGATTCCTTCGCATATCAGTTGTTTTAAATATTTAATAATTCCAACATTTCTTTCAGATCTGATTTTGGTTCTGATGCTTGCTTTCTCTCTTCAACTGGCTTTTGTATTGCTATTTGCTTGCTTGTTTGTTTGTGCTTTTTAGTATGTCTAGTGTGAAGATTTATGTTAATCTGGGTGAGTGTTGGGCTGTTTAATGTTTGTTAAAATTAGATACCAAAAGTTTTAGACTGCCCTTTGTCTTTGTTTTGGCCTCCTCTCTTGGCTTTGGAGCTTTCTATGTGCAGTTTCTGAGAGACAGCCTGTGTAATTCACTGTTATTATGCCAGAGTCTCATTAATGCAGCACTAGGTCATGAGGGACAGAGTGTGTTCTATAATCTCCCTCCCATTGATTTTTTAGTGGGCTCTCCTCTCAAGGCCTACACAAGTCTGTCTCTCTCTCTTTCTTTCTTTCTTTCTTTCTTTTCTCTAGAGACAGTCTCTGTCATCCTGGTAAAAGGGTAGTGGCATCATCATAATTCACTGCAACCTCAAGCAAATCTTCCTGCTTCAGTCTCCCAAGTAGATGGGACTATAGGTGCATGCCACTATACACAGCTATTTTTTCTACTTTTTAAGTAGAGACAGGGCCTTACACTTTTCAGGCTGATCTTGAACTCCTGACCTCAAGGGATCTTCTTACCTCAGCCTCCCAGAGTGCTATGGATAGGTCAGAGCCACTGAGCCCAGCCTTTCACGTTTTTCTATCCTGCTTCCTATGTCATAGCTTTTATTTTTGCTCTTGGATCTACTCCTTTCCTTTTCTGGAGTGTTCCCAATCTATTTCTTTGGAACCTTATTTACTGTTGATTTTATTTTTCTAATTAAGGAATGATCAAAAGGCTGGAGGGACTAAAGTTGGGAGTAATTCCCTCCCTTCAGATGGTAAAAGATTTCAGAACTGTGCTTTAGTTAAGTCTTCTCCTTTGTCTTGGAGAAGTATTTGACAATGCTTACTGTTTCCCTCTACTCTGCCAAGGACATCAGGGGATTTTTCCAAATTCTCAGTAAGAACCCAATCAAGTTCCTGGAGAGGAAGCACAAGAAGGTGGATTGGACTCCTAAGACTGCACATGGGAGTTTCTCACTTTCGTATTTGTCCACTCTTAGTCTTAGATTATTTGTAAAAATTATCATTTAAGCGTTTCAACAAGTTTGTAACCCCAGTGGCTTCTTCTCCAAGTAAACAAATGTCAGTTGATTTATCCTTCCAGATGTGCCTTTGAAGGAAATGAAAATATTTTATTCCAAACTATATTTCTGACATATTTGTGAATAGGTTGCCAGAGAGTTAATAAATAGAAGTATTCCTGAAAATCTGTTGTTTGTGAGAAAAATTTACATCTTTAGAGAATTTACATTGGTATAGTGAGGTCTTCCTGTGTCCAAATTTAGAAAAATTTAACTGAGAGCCTAACTCCTTTAAAGCTTGGGGGGCGGGGGTGTGTGAGGAGGGGGCTGGACATTTACTATGTATTCTCTTTGGCAACCTGTGAGGTTTTATGTATATAACAAGACCACTTTTGTTAACCAAATCTCCTGCCTATAACCTGTCTTGCCACTATAACCTAATTACCAGTTTGGGGCCATACTGTGGAGCCACAAATTCTTCTGTAATCTACAGGTGGCATATAGGCATGTAAGTTTTTTGTTTGTTTGTTTGTTTGTTTGTTTTGAGACAGAGCCTCAACCTATGGCCTTGGGTAAAGTGCCCTAGCATAACAGCTCACAGCAACCTCCAACTCCTGGGTTTAAGCGGTTCTCTTATTTTATCCTCCCAAGTAGCTGGGACTACAGGTGCCTGCCAAAAGGCCTGACTATATTTTTTGTTGCAGTTGTCATTGATTGACAGGGCCAGGCTGGATTCAAACCCCCCAGTTCTGGTGTATGTGGCTGGCGCCTTAGCCGCTTGAGCTACAGGCACCACCCAGCATGTAAGCTTCTGCACCATGTTGGGGGATGGGTAATCACTCTGGGATGCTCCTGTGTATGTGCTAATAAATGTTATATATCTTTTCTCTAGTTAATCTGCCTTTTGTGAGAAGACTTAACCAAAGCACAGTTCTGAGTTGAATTTTCAGGAGACAAAAGGGAGTATTTTTTCTTGGCCAGTTTTGGCACTGTGAGCAGGATCACCAAAGCCACACTGGTTCAGCGACAGTGCAGGAAGCCCAGGACCTGATCAGCCAGCATCAGAGTGAAGAATTTCTTTCAGTGACTCTTCTAACCTCTCTGTCTCTGGACAGTCTTGTTGGGCAGGTGATAAATATCACTGTTTCTTCTACAAAGTTGATTAAAGAGAGAAAAGAATTTGTGTCTCAGTACAGCAACTATGGTCCCCTTTAGGGTATTTTATTGTGGTGCATATTCATATTGTTTGATACTTTCCTCCCAATAATGTCTTTTCCTTTGTCTTTATCTTTCAGTTTGTTCTGTCATAAAGAAGTGTACTGGGAGAATCCTCTGGTCTTTGCTTTTGATCTTATTTATGTAATGAATTACATTTACGTATTTACATATGTTGAACCAACCTTGCATCCTTAGGATAAAATCCACTTGCTTATGATGTATATATATATATTTTTAATGTGTAGCTGTATCCTGTTTGCTAGGATCTTATTGAATATTTTTGCAAAGATATTCATTAATGATATCGGCCTATAGTTTTCCTTTTATTGGTGGGTCCTTTTCTGGCTTTGGAATCGGGATGGTAGTTTGCTTCACAGAACGTGTTGGGAGGATTCCTTCCTTCTCTATGTTTTGGAATAGGTTAAGCAGCACCCCCTTGGGCGAAGGGCTCAACTACAACTTGAACTCTACCTAAGACATGAAAGCAATGTAACCCTAAACATTGGTATCCTCATATTAATTTAAAATTTTAAAAAACAAAGCATACTGGGGAAAGTTCTCTTTAATCTTGCCTTATGTCTTAAGAGCTTGACTTGTGCCCAGGCATGGTGAAGACTCTTGGTCTTCACCATCCAGGGAACATTATATTTGGATCATGTCAACTGACCATTCTGAAAATGGCTGAGCATTGTATTTTTTTATTCCAAATGTGTCAAGCTCTTGGGAGAGCTGTTATAAAAAGTCTCACCCATAAAGGGCTTTTGTTGTCTGGTTAGTACTGAGAAAGTTCGATCCCAAGGGAGCCTTCCCAGTGTCACATATTAACAGGTCTGTGATTAGAGCTGCCCCTCTCAAATTTGTGAGTTACCAGGACAAATACAATCCTTAGCCACCTGTGTCAACAAGAGTCATTTGCTATTTTAACCTACTCCTGGGAGTAAATTTCGGGGATGGGAATTTTTGGAATTGATTCTTCCATGCCCTCCAAAAAAAAAAAAAAACCTTTTTCTAAGCCTAAAAATTTACATCCTAGACTTTCCATTCAAATACTATTAGATTGAGTCATATTAAAATAAGTCCACAATTAAAATGGCCAGAAGATGTACCCTTTAGACTGCTAAATAAAAAAAAAAAATAGAAATCTCTTATTATAATTGCCAAATTTATAGTTATGAAAACATCAAAATTTAAAATGGCACATAATGGTTTAATGACTAGCCTTAAAATTCTTCTTAACTAAGAATAAGTACCCCAAAGAGAAATGATCATAACCTAGACTTCCTTTGTTTCCATCTCTCAGGCATCACTATCCTCTGTTGCTTGATGTTCTAAATCTTAAAATCTTTTGCTTCATATATTTTTCTAGTGGTGATTCTGATGACGGGGGGTGATGTATTGGATCCTGGTTACCCCATCTTGGTTTAAAACAGAAATCATGCCAGTGCTTTTTAATATAATTTTTAAAAGCTGTGTTCACTTTGGTATTCACCACCGAATGATTCAGTCTTCAAGAATAATCTTCATCAAGGGGAAATATTTCTTTCTATACTCATTCCATCAGTTGACTTTATAGGAGTCACCTAGAATGCAAATTTAATAAGGAATTTACTCTCAAGGTTCAGAAGGTGCAAAACCTGGAGAATTCATGCCTTTGAAGAGTGGCTCTGAGAGAAATGCATTCACTTATCATTTCTTATTATGCAAATGTAAGTCAGTTACCTGTTTATTTGAAGTCCTAAAAGCCTTATAGAGCTATATACAGATCTCATATAATGTTATGTTTTTAAGTGCAAACCAGGTATTTATTTTTTCCAAAATTATGACCTTCAAAGTTAGAGAAATGTACTTTATTTACCCAACACAGTACTGGATTGACTTTTTTCCCAGCATCTGATGATTATTGATTTTGTTGTTGTCATTGGTACTTAATATTTATAAAAGCTAGAGAGAAGGAGAATGAATTTAATAGTTGAGACAGGCAGCTTCAAGTTTATTCAGAGTGTATTTATACCTGGGTATAATTGCTCTGGGCTTGGTATAACGTAACTTGTAAAAAACTATAACTTCTCTAGGCTCTGAGTATGTTAGATATTAGGAATTGTATTTTTAGGGTATTGTTTGGTCCAAAAAACAGTTCTTTTCTGGTCATTTGGGTCAGGGCCTCTAAAAAAAAAAGACTTCCGGCAACAATTTTTTTTCTGTTATTTCAAAGGCTTCATAAATAACTTGTTATATGTTACAACTCAAAAACTTTTACTGCATAGAATTGGAGATGAACTTCCAAAGCTTTTCAAATACGAGCCAATGGTAAGTGTCATGTTCATGAGATTAGAATTGATGTATCATTGAGGAATACCTGTATTTATATTTTTAGCAATCAAATACTTCCTACTCTGTGCTGTACATTCAAACAGGCTCTGAGTGTTAATAAATGTTCAAGAGACACTGCCAATGCTTTCATGCAGCTTCTGGTCTGTTAGAAAAAAGACATCTCCTAGGAACATCATGCAATACATTTAAGTGCTGTATAAGAAATATGGCTTTTATGACAGCTAACAATGGAAACATTTCCACTGTCCAGGGAGGTTATCTTTAGTAAATTATATTTCAAATAAAATCCAAAGTAAGAGTAGGAGTTACCTAGGCGAAATGAACAGGAAGATAATGACAGGAAGGGAGATCAACATATGGCTGGAGACAGAAAAAGACAGAAAGAAGAATGAAATATATTCCCTGGGGGAGAGAGAGAGAGGATACAGGGCACTAAGAATTTGGTAATGCCTTAGGAATGAATTATGTGGAAACCTTTTGGCCAAGTTATTATAAGAGCAATGGGAAGCCAATTAAAGATTTTAGATGGGATATAAAAATGATCATGTTTACATTTCAAAAACTTCACCATGAATGTGGTACCGAGAACAGTTGAGAGGTGTACCAGGGTGGGTTTTTGGAGACAATTTAGGTAACAATTGAAGTATTCATTTCAGAGGTAATGTGAACTGAAAGATGAATGCTAGTGAAAGAAAAATGAAAGGATTCAAGAGATGTTTTGAAGGCAAAATTGACTGTTTTAACTTATTTTGTATTCATAAGTTAGTGAGGCTGTTGACAAAAAGAATAACACATATAATTTAACCTCTATGGAGTGAATCTTTGTGGGAATAGGTATTTCTCAGAATATTTTTTTCCAGTATTTCATAGGGAATGGGGGAATTTAGACATGTAATCTGGGACCAATATAGAGGGTAGCCCAGACCAAATTCATAAGAATTTAGGATATATATCAAAAAATACATGGAAAGTGATAGATGTCAATAAGAGGGAAGGAGATTCTGTGACATAGTTTTTTAAAGGAGCATTAAAAAGCAGAGAATTTAAATTCAAAAACTCAGGATCAAGTTCTCCAGGTACCATGTCCAAGCTCTAAAAATCATCTAATATCTGGATTTTAACTCAAAGATACTGTGGACAAAGACTCAGAATACAGTAAAATAATTACGAATTAATTTAACCAAGGAGGTGAAAGATCTATGCACTGAAAACTATAAGACATTGATGAAAGCAATTGAAGAAGACACAAATTAATAATATGATATCTCTTGTCCCTAGATCAGAATAATTTACTGCTAAAACGACCATACTACTTAATGCAAGCTATAGAGTCCTTATCAAAATTCCAATGGCATTCTTAGAAAAAGAATTCTAAAATCTGTATTGAACTACAAAAGATTCTCAGGATCCAGAGCAATCTTGATAAAAAACAACAACAACAACAACAACAAAAAAAAAAAAGGTGGTAGCATCACATGTTCTGATTTCAAAATATATAACAAATTTAGATAATCAAACCAGTATGGCACTGGCATGAAAACAGACACATAGAACAATATAATGAAATGGAGAGCCCAGAGATGAACTCAAGCATGTGTGGTCCACTAACATATGACAAGGGCAACATGAATACACAGTGTGGAGAGGATAGCCCCTTCATAAGTGGTGTTTGGAAAATTGGATATCCATATACAAAAAAATAAAATTGAACCCTTATCTTACAGCACTCATAAAAATAACTCCAAGTAGATTAAAGACTTAAATTTGAGCCTGAAACCATATAAAACTAGAAAAAAATAGGGGGAAAAGATCCTTGACATAGGTCCTGGCATTGACTTTTGGGATATGACATCAAAAGCACAAGCAACAAAAGCACAAAAGGAATAACCTGCACATGTGCAAATGAGCATCAGGACCCTTCAGGGGTCTTTTCCAAAAAATGGTTGTGTTAGTGTAAACTGAGGATGGAATTGTTGGCCATTTGATATCAAAACTTGAAGCAGAGCACACAGAAACCCTTTGTGTGCATCCTCCATAGACTGGCCAGCGGTTAGTGGCCTCTGATCAGGAAGGAACGCAGGTCATCTTTAGTGCCGAAACCACAAAAAGGGAGCAGCAGCATTATAGAGTTGAAATCAGCAGCTGAGCAAGTCTTTCCAAAAAGTTGGTTCTGTTTAACTCTTAGGGAAGAACCAATGGCAGTTATTAAGGGAAGGGGTATAGTGAGGGGTGTCTGATCTTCCATCCTGTCATTTCTGGGAACTCGGTTTAGAGTTTCTTTCTGATCTCCTTGGCCCAGAGGGGTTTATTCAGTAAGTTGAGGGCTTAGGATTTTATTTTCCTCAGAGGTGATGATTGCAAAATCATGTGAATATACTAAAACCTCTAAATTATATACTTAAAAATGCACAAGTTTATCATGGTATGTGAAAAGAATTAATCAGAGAAAAATGTATGACAATGAAATTGATTATTCTTTGTTGTTTTGTTAACTAAAATAATATATTTGGTTAAATTGTGGGGGGAAATAATCCATGTTTTTAAAAACTATTTTACTGAGTAATCCAGTATTATTTAAAAT
The DNA here is from genome assembly GCA_963574355.1 of Loris lydekkerianus. Classification (NCBI taxonomy): domain Eukaryota; kingdom Metazoa; phylum Chordata; class Mammalia; order Primates; family Lorisidae; genus Loris; species Loris lydekkerianus. Next base: position 14,170 of record CAUYPK010023798.1, read on the forward strand.
AATCATCAGCATCTGTGAACTCATTAGCTTTTACAATAGTTTTGTAAATCATGTCTATTTAGACAAAGGACTTATAATTACTATTAATGTAAATAGCAGCCATTAAAAATGTATTAATTAAAAAATCAGGCTTGGTGCCCATAACTCTGTGAGTAGGGCACAGACCACATACACCCAGGTTGGTGGGTTCAAGCCTGGACTGGGCCTGCTGAACAACAATGACAACTGCAATCAAAAAATAGCCAGGCGTTATGGTGGGTGCCTGTAGTCCCAGCTACTGGGAGGCTGAAGCAAGAGAATCGCTTGAGCCCAGTTTGGGATTGCTGTGAGCTGTGATGCCACAGTACTATACCAAGGGCGACATATTGAGACTCTGTCTAAAAAAAAAAAAAAAAAAAAGAAAGAAGAGAGAGAGAAAAGAAAATATCAACAATGTCATATAAAAGTCAACATGTTAGATTCTATAAACAAACATTTAAATAAAATGTATTGACTTCTACATTAACACTTTGGGTCCAGTAAATATGAGAAAGATGACTTCTTATTATACTTAAATTATATTGAATCTAGAGAAAATTAATACTGCCCCTAATATCTGTACCATATTTTCATCTTTCTTGGAATAAGAGAATAAAATCACCTTATAAAATTATGTTGATTTCTATAATGGTCTCAAAAAAACCCAGCTTTTTTTTTTTCTGAGACATGCCAAAATTTCCAGAGAAATGAAAATACAAACCTGATCTTGAATAATTATTTAAAAAAATCATCAACCAATGAAAATCAAAGACACACTTAATTTAGAAAGGATCCTTTAAAGTTTGGGGGGCATTTATTGTTTCATTATTTATTCAAATAACTGTAACATTGAGCATGATGCCAAATAGCTTTAATAAGGTAGAAATTGAAGGGAAACATTTTAGTTTCAATACAGAAGTGTTTACATGTTGTTTATTTGCTGGCTTAGTAGCTAACTTTTGTGATTCCAGAAGCAGGCTGCTAAGTCCCAGGTTATAGACACAAAGGCTGATGGGAGCAGAAAGCTTTCTTTGGGGTTTTTGTACGGTAGTCACATTGCGCTCAGCCAAGGTAAGCAAAAATGCATTTCAGTTCAACGTGGTGTGTTTAGATTAAACTGGCGGTGCTGCTCCCCAGGTCCCATATTTGTGGTCTGCCTTCTCTGTAGCTGCAGCTGGGTCTTCTACTCTTAGCCAATAATTGGAGTTAGGTCAACTATAAATTTTGCTATTTGCAGTGGAATCAACTTTTGCTAGCTCAGGGAATTATTTTTAAATAATTTCTTTTTCAAACTAGCTGTGATGAGGCTGTATGTAGTGTCAACTAAAATTAAAGGTACATTCCCTCAAGACATCTGTACCCCCAGTTCTCGCTTAGACCACAATGAAAGTGTTGGTAAGTGGAGAGTTTCAGTGGGACTCTGCCGTTTCAGAGGGAAAACCAGAAGATGAAAAGATGCCAACCAACAAATGAAGCTTCAAGAGATCTGTGTGTTTTATTTTATAGACACAGTATGTATATAAGTTTCCCAAAATGTTTAGTGTTTTATAGAAATACATAAAATGCATAACATTGCAATAGTAATGATCCAGTAATAAAAATATATACTATTATATATGTGTGTGTATATATATATAAAATAAAGTAAAGTAAAAACTCCTTCTAAATATCTGACCCAAACACACACAGATATTTAGAAGGGGTTTTTACTTCACTCTTATCCATCTAGCAAAGCACTTACCCAGTTCCTAGGGACACAAAATAATCTTTGAGAGGTGTTCGTACAAAGGATACTCTTGCAGCCCTGAATTACTGTCTGGCCTTTATTTTCTGTGCAATAGTTTCTGGTGCAATAGTTTCTTTAGAATTAATAATGGGAAATGAAAGCGTCCATCTCATGTGCACAATCTCTGGCATGAGAGATTCCGTCCAGGGCCATTCAATATCACCAGACATGGAAGTGTCTCAAGATTGGCAGAAATTGTGGCTCTCTTTTCTGGTAGCTCTGCAGATTTTCCCAGATGACTGGTGTCTTATCCTGTAGCTGGTCTTTGCTTGAGTCTAAATCCAATAGTTCTAGGATTAGAGAGTGCTTTTTTTTGGTTTCTTTCATTGTGGCTGTTCTAAGCTGGGTCAGATGGCTATGGAAAGAAGAAAGCTTCATTGGGAAAGACCATAAACGTAACTGAATTGTATCTTTTAAAAATAACATTGATTCGAAACTGTAATTTTAGATTCTGCTTAGTAGAATGGAGATAAGAGAACTGGTCTTAAAGTGTTAAAATGAATCTGTTTTTCAATCTCAATCATGATACTTACAATTAGGTGAAACTATAATTAATTTTTCTGAGCTTCTGTGTTCTAAATATAAAAATGGAGTAATAATATGTATCTTGGTATGAATAGTAAGTGGAATAAAATTGGTTAAAATAATTTTTTTTTGAGTTTTTTTTTTTTTTTTTTTTTTTTTTTTGGCCAGGGCTGGGTTTGAATTCACCACCTTTGGTATATGGGGCCAGCACCCTACTCCTTGAACCAGTGGTTAAAATAATTTTTAAGATTCTGGGCAGCTCCTGTGGCTCAGTGAGTAGGGGGCTGGCCCCATATACCGAGGGTGGAGGGTTCAAACCCTGCCCTGGCCAAACTGCAACAACAACAAAATAGCCGGGCATTGTGGCGGGCGCCTGTAGTTCCAGCTACCTGGGAGGCTGAGGCAAGAGAATCACCTAAGCCCAAGAGCTGGAGTCTTCTGTGAGCTGTGACGCCACAGCACTCTACCGAGGGTGACAAAGTAAGACTTTGTCTCTAAAAAAGAAAAAAAAAAAAAAAAAAAAGATTCACCTAAATATTATTGTATTATTACCCTTTGATCCTACTTTCCTATCCTAAATCGACCAGCCATATTTTCCTTTCTTTGGTCTCCCACACATTTATATTTTACACTTTTGTTAAAATTTTTGAAATACAAAATCTAAGTTTTATGCTCAGTTATAATAACTACATAACTATTGATTTTGGTCTTTCTTAGTACCCATTAAAACGAAAAAGTCTTTCGATGGTTCTAATATGAGTATCTTGATTTGTAAGTTGCCTCTTTATGTAAATTGCTGAGGTCAGAATTAAAGCAATGCCATTCAGAGTAATTTAATTAATATCAAAAGGATAATAATGTGTGAGTATCTATGTTATAATTGCCTGGTGTCTTGGAGTATTCTAGTTTGCATGCTAAAGTAATTACCTATAAATTCATTTTATGATTTTTGTTGATATTTCTTTTTGTTTAGAGGGCTGTAGTGTCATAGCTCATAGCAACCTCAAATTCCTGGATTCAGGTAATTCTCCTGCCTCAGTCCCCCAAGTAGCTGGGGCAGGTGCCTGCCTCTATACCCAGCTAATTTGTCTATTTTTAGTACAGATAACATCATTCTTGCTCAGGCTGGTCTCCACCTCCTGAGCTCAAGCAATATACCCTCTTAGGTCTCTCAGAATGATAAGATTAAAGGCGTGAGGATTCATGCTGGCTTTTTAGTTGATATTTCTAAAGCCAGCCTTATATCTTGCACTGGGCAAGTACAAAATAAATTTATTAAATATATATTGTTTTCCCACTCAACTTGCTCCAAAAATGCTTAAAGAATTTGATAAGAAATATATACATTATTTAAGAAATATTTGAACTGTAAAACTGTAATGGTCCAGTGGGGGGGGAGGGGTGTTAATAAACCTGTTGGATAAATACATGAATGACAGTAAATTTACAAGTCATTTAAATTATAAGTAAGTTTTAGAGATTGATGTGAGAGGTACATTTCAATCTATTAAAAAAATTTTTTTTAAATAAAGTACTGCTATGCAAGCCTCATTAACAATAAATAACCCTAGTTCAAGACCAGCCTGGGTGAAAGTGAGACCCCCAACTCTAAAAATAGCCAGGCATGTGGCAAACACCTGTATTCCCAGCTACTTAGGAAGCTGAAGCAAGAAGATTACTTGAACCCAGGAGTTTGAGGTTGCTATGAGCTACGACACCATAGCACTCTACTGAGGGCTACAGAGAAAAACTCTGTTTCAGAAAAATAAATGATTAAGTAAATAAATAAATAATACTGTCATGGTAAAGCAGAGACCAAGTCCAAAATCAGATTTGAAGAAATTGGTGATCTTGGCTATATTTACCTAATCAAATTAAATGAAAGTCATGCAGGTCTCCATTTAGTTCACACTTTATAGGTCAATAATATGATTCTTGATGTTCTCTTGCCCATTTTTATGTGGAAATTTAATAATTTATTTATAAATTTTAATTGCAAGAAAATAAAATATTTTAATTTTTCTCTAGTGTTTCATATTTCTCCATCTGGCACGGCTTATCAATGTTTCATCTGGCAATGAGTATAGCATTGGTGAAAACTATTTACAGACATATGTCTGCATATTTATTGCATACAAGGTTGGGCAGTTAAGTTTGTGAACTCATCCTAGAAAAAGTGCTACACACCTCACTGCTGAATATCACTAGGGTCACCCATGAGGCACTCCCCTTGGGAAGCTATGCACTGACACTGGCACCTAGTCCAGGCTTCAAAGCAATTTTGGAATTCATTTTCTGGAATGGCCATTAGAGCTGTTGTCATATGAGGCCTGACAATTAAGTTAGCAAACTCTTCCTAGAAAACGTGCTGTTAAGAGTGGACAAGGTGCTGGTGTCAGTACATCATTTTCCAAGGGAATACTTCACAGGCGACCGTGATGATATTCAGCAACAAGGTATGTAACGCTTTCTCTAGAATGAGTTTGCAAACTTAATTGTTAGTCCACGTACATCACTCACTTCAAAATTATCTATTGCGCACCCCAACATGTCAGGAGTCTCCTAGGTGCTGAGGATATAGCAGTGATCAAATATGTTGTACGTACTCCTTTGAAAAAATATTTGTAATGAAAAAACGCAACCCTGCATAGCAGAATGCTCCTGTATGTGCGCCATCTTTCCCTAACATGCTAATTTTTCACCAAAGACTATACCCAGTCATGGACTACCTGAAGTCATTTACTTCTTGATTATTTTGTCTTAAGTCCACTCAGGCTCTGCTGGTGTTTCTCAGACCTTGAACATCCAGAAGTCCAGCTCTTTCATTTCCAATTCTATCCCAGTTGAGTATGGTCTCGGCTTTGCTAGACGGTTGTGGGGCTCACATATCTAACCTTTTCTGAACCGCTGAATGGTAATAAAAACACAGTGACTGCACAATGTTTTGGCACAATAAAGGGCCATTTTTTGTCAGTTTGTGGCATTTAATGTCAGTTTAGAAAAACAAACTTTCAGCTTCAGTACATTATTTTGAGGTATCCCAGAATTGCTCCATCCTCTTACTCCCGTGCTCTTGCCCCATGACAACACAATTACAGAATTTTTTAACATAACCTTATTTTAACTTAAATAAATGAGGTTATTTATCATAATGATGAAAAAGTGGAAATGAGTGGATCACTTGAAATGATAAGTATACATTTATTAGATGGGATGTTTTGATGCCATTAAAATATGTATAGTATTTATATATTTATTAAAACTTTAAAGATGCATGAATCAAATACAGAAACAGGAAAAATAACCATATGCAGTTGTATGACATTAGCATAAGATACATCTAGACAGTAATAACTTATGTCTTATAAACTTATCGTCAGTCTCTAATGTTTACACGTATTCTATAATAGGCATAAATTATTAATATTATTTTATAAAACCTCAAGATTATTTACATAATAAATAATAACCAAAAGGTCAATTATTGAAAATATATTCTTTTATAATTAGTGGCATTTTTGTTTTGTTTGTTTTTGCAGGGTTTTTGTTTCAAATAACATAAGGGTTACAGTGTTCTCACCTCCAAGGTAAAGTTCAAGCTGTAGAAGAGCTCCCCAGCCCAGGGGTGTGCTGAACACCCTCGTTTTGTGCACATTGGGTGAGATCTTGCCAATTGCCCACCCCTCTGCTCTTCCTCTTGCTAGATTGTATTTGTGTTTTATCATTCATATGGGCATGTAAGTGTTTATATGTAATTGTAATTAAATGTAATTGTTTCGTTTCCTATCAGTACTGAGTACATTGGATACTTTCTTTTCCGTTCTTGAGATACTTCACTAAGAAGAACATATTTCAACTCTACCCAGGTAAACATGAAAATGTAAAGTCTCCATCTTTTCTTACAGCTGAATAGTATTCCATGGTATACATATGCCACAGTTTGTTAATCCATTCATGGAAAAGGCCTGTAAGTAGTACCACAATCTGACTTAAAATTCAGTTGATCTCACACAAATATTCATTCATTCAACAGATGCTTAGTAAGTACCTACAATGTGACAGGCACTATTTTAAGTGTAAAGATATAGATATACTGGTAAGCAAAATAAATAAAAACATCTGACCTCATGGAACCGACGTGCTGGTAGAAGGCACGCAACAAAATAATAACTTCCTAAGTAAAAGACATAGTGTGTTAAATGACAATAAGGATGCTGGTGAAAAGCAGGGTGAGGAGAGCAGAAATGACCACCATCAGGCAAAGTTTTGAAAATTTGCAGACAGTAGTCAGGAAAAACCTCATCCAGAAGGTAACGTGTGATCTGAGACTTGAAGGAAGTCAGTGGAACTGTAGATATTTGTACAAACCTTTCCAGGAGGGGAACAAAATCCTGTGGGCGAAGCTTTTCACATACATTGATTAGCATGTTAGTTAACTGTGGATGGAGCCGAGTGGGGAAGGGTGAGATCAGCAGGTGAAGTAAGAGAGGCAACAGGAATCAGAAATATTAGGGCAACTTTTGATTATTACTGTTGATCAGATGTGAGGTCATTAGAGGGGCTGGGGTCAATAAGTGAGGTCATCTGACTTCATTGTAAAAGGGTCACCCTGGCTGCTCTCCTGACAATAGACTGTGAAACTTTGGGCAATTTCACAGGGAATTAAAAAAAAAAAAAACTGAAGATATTATTTACCAAAACTTTCTAACTAAGACGTGAGATTTTTCTATACTAGTTCTAGTGTGTATGTTAATTTAACAATAATGTTATTTTTCTCTTCTTAGATTGACTTTTATGAACAATGTCTACATGCCCAGGGGGATTTCTCTCTGATCTACGCTGCTTATTCGCTTGCAACAAGGATGATGAATAAACTGCCACAAATTCTAATCTCTCTGTCTTCAATTGTGTCAAGTCAGGACCCTTTGATGGGCGTTGAGAGGGATTAGCATTCTTAGGATGAGAAACTAAAGAGTTTAAATATAGGGGCCATTTACAAATGTGAAGCAGTGGGAAGTGATTATCAGCCAGGATGGTAGAGCACCCTGCACTAGTGACAGTGAGATATTACCCTCACTGGGTGTGACGACAGGGGGGCAGCAGTGAAGCTGGAAGAATGGGATGATTGAAAAGATTTGACTCTGAACAGACATTTGCAACTGACCCATGAGAACCCTGTACTTTCCTTTTGCCCTCTAATTTTTTCTTAGAGTGCAGGCTTGCTACTTCATCCACCCAGAGGATGAAGTATCCTCTGATTTAATTTAAAACTGCCAGGAAAGCAAGAAGAACACCTGTGTAGTCCATAATCAACCTCCCAAGTTCCAGCGAAGGATGGCCGAAGGAAGCGTGCAGAACTGGCAAGGAAAATTTAAAATATCTAGCCATGTCACCTGGTGCTGCTATAATACATAATCTGTAGGTGTAGAAATAATCTGCAGGTGAGAAAAAGGTTGTGATACAGCTCTCTCTCCCTCAATTGGGTTCTACAAAATTTGTTATATATAAATACAACTGTGCCGTTTTTTAGTATTAGAGTGAGAGAAATTTTCTAAACTTTGAGTTTGGGATGACAAAAACCATCTAATACTACCTGAAGAATATTTCTCTATAAAGAAAAAAGAAATTATTGTTCTGTGATACAACCTACATCTCTGCATTGTGTGTGCCACTTCCTTACAGGATTACTGCTATAACATTTTTTAATTATAAAAATTATTATTTTCAGCTTGGCGCCCATAGCTCAGTGGCTAGGGCACCAGCCACATACAACCAGGCTGGCAGGTTCGAATACAGCCCAGGCCAGCCAAACAACAATGACAACTACAACCATAAAATAAGTGGGCGCTGTGGTGGGCGCTGTGGTGGGCACTGGTGGTCCCAGCTACTTGGGAGACTGAAGCAAGACAATTGATTAAGCCCAAGAGTTTGAGGTGCTGTGAGCTATGATGCCTTAGCACTCTACTGAGGGTGACAAAGGGAGACTCTGTCTCAAAAAAAAAAAAAAAAAAAAGGAAAAGAAAATTATTATTTTCTGGTTAACATTTATCTTATACATGTATGATACAGGGCCTGGATTTATTTTAATGTTTGTTTGACAGGATGACTGTAAATTTAAGTATAATAGGAAAACACTAGAGAAAACCTCAAGGATTATGAATGCATGAAAGAATTTATAAAATTAAAGTGCAGGTTTGCTATTGAATTCCAAGCAGCCATTATTTTTAGAAATAATTCATTAATTTATTTTATAAATATTTATTGAACTTCCATTTCTAGGCTTTGTTTTGGGCACATAAAGGATGTAACAATATGATTAAAGCCCAGGAAATATTAATAATTGTAAAAAGCAGGTTACCAGATGATACATGTGCATCAGTTAACATTTTGGAGAAGGGGTGATAAACATTTTATAGACCCCAATTTAAACACTGGGCGTATATTGCACCCTTTGGTTTCCATGACAACCTTATGAAGTTACTGATATTTTTTTCTATGTGTTATGGAAGGAAGAACTGAGACTTAGAGAGATAAGGTGACTTATGTCAGGTACTAAGGCTAGTAAGATGTGATGCTGAGATTCCAATCTAAACAGTGTGATTGCAGAGCACATATTTACAAGACTGCCATACAGTAGAATCCATTTTTGTTAAAACCAACAAAACAACATATGCACAAAAGAACAAAGCAAATAAAACATAAACTGAACCAAAATTTGTGTGTTTATATTTTTATATGAAAGTAGAATTTTCAAAATATACACATCAAGCTTTCAGCAATAAAATCTGCACAGAGGAAAACACATAGATTTTAACACAATAATTTTTTACAAATGTGTACCCTCATGAAATGATGTACCCTCAAGAAATAAGACTGAACAAAGATGCCCTTGATTTGTAGTGTTTACTGCTTTTCAGGTGCAAACTCCCCCCAAGTATGATTTCAAATTATCGACAGTTTAACAAGCAGCTCACAAACTTTCTGAATATTTAAAAATCAACTCTCACAAGCCAACTTGAGACAACTCCAGGACACCACTGGGACTCTTTAGTAATAGCCCAGATAAGATTCAGAATATTTATTTCTATCATCACAAAAAGTTCCCTCATGTCCCTTTTTAGTCAATTTTTACCCTCTACTTAAAAAAAAAGAAAGAAAGAAAACTACTCTGAGTTCTATAATTAAAGATTAGTTTGTTTTTTAAATTTCATATAAGTGGAATCATAAAGTAGTCACTCATTTTTGTCTAGTTTCTGTCAATACAATATTTTCAAGACATTAATTTTGCTATGGATTAGATCTTTTTATTATTGCTAAATAATATTACATTTTGTGATATATAACAATTTGCATACATTTTCCTACTGCTGAAGAATGTGAGTTGTTTCAGATGTTTTACTGCCGTGTTTCCCCAAAAATAAGACATCCTCCGAAAATAAGACCTACTTACAGGTTTCCTTCTGGGTGAAATATAAGGCATCCCCCTAAAATAAGGCCCCCCCAGGCTCTGTCTCAGAATGAAAATTAATTTATTGTAAACTGGTTGCTAGGGCCGCCCCACTGGTGTCTAGCAACCAGTGATGTTACCTGGAGTCCTGACGTCACTGCTCTGTGGAGGCAGAGCCGAGGCCGGAGTGAACAGTAAGCGCAAGGTGGGAGAGAGGAGATGCGTGTAGAAGATGTGTGTAGAAGAACAGGAGGATCAGAGCCAAGGGGACGCAGCAAACAATAAATGCGTACCATATTCTTCATGGAAAAACAAGATATCCCTTGAAAATAAGAAGACCTAGTGCATCTTTGGGAGCAAAGATTAATATAAGATACTGTTTATATATAATACCCTGTTTGGGGGAAACAGGGTATTACCAATGAGACTGCTATACTCTTCTTGTGCAAGTCCTTTTGCATTAATACTTGTGTTTAGGTAAATACATAAGTCTAGAATTGCAGGGCCTTAGAATGTGTATGTTTATAAGAAAGTATCAAACAATTTCCAAAGTGTGACATTTGTACTCCTATAACAATGTATAAGAGTTTCACCCTTGACATTCTCACCAACAGATTGTCTTCTGAGTTGGTTCTTTCTTGCCAATTTTAGTTATACTGGTGAGTCTATATATGAATATACTTTATAGTTTCAATTTGTGTTTCCTTCCTGATCAGTAAGGCTTAGCAAGTTTTCATGTGTTAATTAGAAAACTTGTTGATCTTCTATTTGTTTCTTGGGCTATATTATGGGTAGTAGTGGTAGTGCTGTTTATCTTTTTATTATTCATTTACCAGAGAATTGTGAATATATTCCGGATACAAGTTTTTTTGTCAGCGATAAGAATTGCACTTGTTTTCTCCCTATTTGTGGCTAAATTTTTTGTTTGCTTATGTTTTATAAAAGGTTCAATTTTTAATATTGATATAATCCAATTAATGGCTTTATAATGAATAGTACTTTGGGTGTCCTCTGTATTTTAACAAAGCTCTAAGATCACTAAAATATTCACCAATATTTTCATGAAAGGCCATATATTATAAAGTTTTATGGTTAAGACCACAGTTCATTTCTATAATTTTTTTTTTCCTATATGATGTAAGGTAGTGGTTGAGGTTCACTTTTGTTATTTATTTCTTTTGTTATTTATTTTGAAGACCACATATTCAATAGGTCGTCTTTGAATTGAATTACCAAGGTATTTGGGTTAAAAGTCAGTTGATTTTGTATATGTGTATCTATTTCTGAACTCCTTATTCCTTACCATGGACCTATTTGTATATTTTTATGCCAATTTATTCTTGCTATTAAGTAGATTTGCTGTTGGTCTTGTAATGACATAGCATAAGCTTTTTAACTTTGTTCCGTTTTTTAAGATTGTTTTTGCTTCTATTTCCTTTGAATTTTAAAATAAATTTAGAAGAATAAATTTAGAAGAAGATTTGTCAACTTTCTTATGAAAGTCTTATTTATTCAATTGAGATTGTCTTATATATGTAAATCAATAGAGGAAGAATTGAAATCTCAACAATATTAAGTCTTTTAAACCATCAGCATGATATATCTCTCTTATCTTGACTCAGCTCTTTAATTTTTCTCAGCAACATTTTGTAGTTGACATTACGAAGTTCATAGTTTTCTGTTGTTTGTTCTATTCCTAAGCATACTTTTATTTTTAAGGTAAATGGATTTTTAAAACTCTTTTCTTAATTGCTTGTTTCTATAAATAATATATAAAAATAAAACTAGTTTTTACACTGTTCATTTTTCCTGTGATCTTGACAAAACACCTTTAAGTCTAATATATTTTTATAGATACTTGGGCTCGCTATGCAAGATCATATCATCCATAAATAGAGAAGTATCTCTTTCTTTTTAATCCTCATGCTTTTAATTTCTTTATTGCATTGACTAAATCCTCTAATAAAATAATGAATAGAAGTTATAAGAATGACTTCCCTCATCTTTTCCCCAATTTTAAAGAAAAAGAGTTCAATATTTCATAATTAACATGGCATTTCTATAATTTTTTTTATAAATAAGCATAATCAGAATGAGAAAATTCTCTGTTTATTTTTCTGATATTTAAAATTTTAAGTCAGTGTTAAATTTTGGTAAATGCATTTACTGTGATTATTGGAGTGCTTATAAGATTTTGTTTTCCTTTATGCTGTTGCTTGATAAATTAAATTGTTTAAGTATTAAACATTTAACCTATTTGCATTTGTGGGATAACATACATTTCAAAATGTATTACATTTCTATGCATTACTTAATTTAATCTGCCAATAGTTTGTAGAGGATTTTTAGTGTTTATGTTCATAAGAAATATTTACCTTTAATTTTCTTTCATTATATCTTTTTCTCAGGTTTTGTTACCAGGGTTATTTTGGCTTTACAAAATATATGGGAAAGTGTTTTTATTTTATTTTCTGAAAAAGTTGACGTAAGAATGGCAAAATTTCTTCTTTCAATATTTGACAGAATTTGTCAGAGAATCTATGTGCTTCTAAAATTTATTTGAGAATTCTTTTGATTATAAATTTAATTTATTTGATACATAGAAACTTTTTATTTAATACACATAAAATATTTCTCCTTGGATTAGTTTTTCAAAGAACTTTTCCATTTTATTCATTTGAAAAATTTTATTAGAAAATATTCTTTTCATAATTTTTAAAGACTAAATTTGTATCACCTTTTTCATTTGTTATATTTTTCTTTAAATAACTGGTTATCTTTTTAAAAAAGGTTAAGAAAGTGATCTACTAACCCTATTCTATAATCTCACTCTGCTTTTAAGCCCATCAAGTATTTTTAAGATATTATTTTAGATATTGTATTTTTCAGGCCTATAGCTTTTGTTTGTATAAGTGAAATAGTTTAACACAGTAAATTGCGCATGAACTTTATGGACACCCTATATACACACACACCAGCATATGTATTTATTTTACCATTTATCTGTTGTTATTTTCATTCATTCACTATTACTTAGTAAGTACTTTTCTTTAAGTTATTAAACATATTTTTAACATATATTTTAGCCTCATTGTCTGCTAATTCCCACATCTGGCTTATCTGTTTCTATTGACTGCTTTTATTTTTTTCTTGATCATAGTCTATGTCTTTCTGCTTTATTGTTTGTCTACTAATTATTTTTTTGACCATTGGTTGACCACAGTAGGTGATACACTTTAGTACATGTGTAATATGCTGTTTTCTTCTAATGACTATTGATTTTTATGCTTGTTGGCACTTAAATTACTGTAGTTTTTCTGGGTGTATCAAGGTTTATTTTACTCTTTGTTAGGTTAATGTTATTTCAATGCTGAATTTAGTCCTATAAGGTGGACCCTACCGTAGAGTCTTTACTTAGTCCAAAAAGTTAATAGTATTTATAGGTTCTTGACTGGATGTTTGTTTGATCAACATCTCTCTACTGTGGCAGGACAACATCTTCCACATCTCCCAACCCTGTGTGATTTTCTTAATTATCACTTAATCCCTAACCCATTTCAGATCTAAACTAAGCACATATGCTGAATCTGTGTCACCCCTATCCTGGGTCACACACCCATAGTGACTCTCAGTGTTGACTTCAAGGACTCTACTCCGAAGAATTCTCCTTTCTCGGATGCCACCCTATTATGCAAATTAGCTCAAAGAAGCACATCTGATTTGTAAAAGAGTTCATTGTTCTTTCTACTTTGTCACTGCCTTACTAATTGATTCTGACATCTATAACATTAGTATATAATTCGATGCATTAATATAACTCCTACTTCCAAATTTATGAGGCATTTTTAGTGATGAATTCACAAAAGATGCTATGTTAATTATATATGCTTGTTGGGAAGAAATCTGGCACAGGGCAACTTATCCAATTCTACAGAAGCCATAGTAATATTACTGCTGTAAGCATGGTTTAGTCTTTTATCTATTGTTTTATTATCAAAATATAAAGGCATTACCTTCCATACAATTTTATTATTATAAATTGTATTATTCCATACAATTAAATTATTATACAAATAAATTTCATTTTCTAATACTGAAGTATATAGAACTTCAATTAATCTTGAAAATTTTGCTAATTTAACAGACTTTATATTTTATCAAAATGACAATACTTAAAAAGTTAAAGTAGCAATTTGAAAAATGGCTAATTTGTTAAAACTAAAGTCACTATTTGCTTTTTGTTTTTTTCTTGAAACAACCTTGCAGACCAGGCATAATGGATCATAGACTGTCAGTTGTATCAAATTATGAAGCATTAAAAAGTTTGAATTTTGATCACGCTTGGCAAAAAAAATGTTATTTATTTTGGAATCCTTGAAATAGTCAACATTTTATTGGACATTTTGATTTTTCTGATATTGCTCTATAATCACAGAAAGGGTAACAAAGGGTTATAATACACCTTAAAATAATCCTATGTAAAATGTCTATTAATTAAAAGGAAGAAGTTACTTTCTATTATTTTATTGTATTTTTCTCTTTATTATGACTCTGAATTTCTGTAGATATGATGATAATATTTTCTAATATTTGGGAAACTAATATTTGATAATGTTATAGATCAGGATATGAATTTAAAATTGTGTAAAATACGATTTAATTTCTTCTCCATAGTAAGTCTGCTAAAATAAATGTGTTGGGTTCTGCCTCCATCTGGTTGCATTCACAACCCATAGTTCAATCAGGATGTATTCCTGACTCTGTTAAGCAATCTTGAGGTTTAAATCCTGAGTATATATTTTTTCTTTTTGAAAAACTTTACACATATTCATTGAGAACCTGCCCTATCGGCTGGTTGCCTACAATAGTTAGAGTGCCAGCCCCATGCACGGCGGGTCAGGGTGACGGGTTCCAATCCAGCCAGGACCTAAACAAACAAATAAAACAGAGAGAAAAAGAGAACCTTCCCTAGGCTAAGCACCGTTCCAGGTATTGATGTTACAAAGAACCAGATCTCTGCACTCTAGGAGATGCTATTTGATCCGGAAGTAAAAACTTACACAGATTGTTTTTTTCATTTGATGTGTGTGATTTTTACCCACACAGAAATTTTCTAGAAAAATCCACAAAATCTCAGGGTTTGATCTTTTAATATTTGAGTTATAGACTATTTTTTTTCTTCTTTCCATCTGAAGAAAATAAGTATTCTTCCCTTTATGTTTACTATTCTTTTAAACTCTTGAAAATGAATTATACCCGTCTCCTCATAGCCTTTGTTGAAGCATGTTCTGGATTTTAATCTTTTCTCATAAATCCATCAATCTCAAGTCTTTGATCACTCTTATTACTTTTCCTTGAACGCTATCCAGTTTTTCTACATACTTCTAATAATTATGACCTTAGAAATGAGTTCCATAATCCAGGTGTGAGCTCAACATGGACCTGTAGACAGAACCTGTCATTCTCATACTTTATGACGTAAGTTTTTTTGCCAAAAGAAGATTCCTTTACTTCTGGTCAACTTTTATATTATAATCATATCTTATCTCAAAAGAAGTTTCAGTTAAAAACATCAAAATCATACCACATATCTTTTCAGACTAATGTGGAAAAGTACTGGAAATCCTTTCCAAGAGAAATACTCAGAACTACACAAAGTCATGAAAATTAAACAACCTGCTGCTGAACGATCCTGGGATAATGAAAATGATAAAATTAAGATGGAAATCAAATGATTCCATGAACTAAATGACAAATGGGGCCCTAAGCTATCAAAATCTATGGGGGAAAGTTCATAGCCTTACACACCTACATCAAAAAGACCCCAAAATCACAAATTAACAGCCTACTGACACATCTTAAGGAAATAAAAAAAGAAGAACAAAACACACCCCAAAGCCAGCAAAAGAAATAAGAAAGCTGAGAGCTGGACTAAATGAAATAGAAACAAACAAAAACCTGAAAGATCAATGAAATAAAAAAATTAGTGCTTTGAAAAAGTAAACAGCATTGATAGACCACTTGCCACATTAGCAAGAAATAGAAGAGAAAGGACTCACATAAGCTCAATCAGAATTGGGGGGAAAAAAAAAAAAAAGTAGACATTACAACTGATTCCACAGAAATGCAGCATTTCCTCTGTGACCACTATGAAAACCTATTCACAACAAAGTAGAAAAGCTGGAGGAAAATAGATTCTTGGAAACATACAACATCCCAAGTCTGAATGAGTTAGAAATAGAATTCCTGATCAGATCAATAATGAGCAGTGAGATTAAAGCAGTAATAATAATAATAAAAAAAAAAACCTGCAACAAAACAAAGCCCCAGATTGGATGGATTCCCAGCCCAATTCTACCAGACCTGCAAGGAACTACTAACTTTCTGCCAAAAATTATTGCCTAACATCAGGAAACAGAGAATCCTCTCAAGTCATTCAATTACAAAGAAGGTGACAAAAATGAACACACACTTTAAGATAGGAAAAAAATGTTAAAATTGTAGTACTCAAAATATACCAATAACAAAAGATGAATACAAGCCACATTTGACTTCTGCAAGCTACAAGAGGAGCTGGGAGTGGTTACCATCAGCATCCAGACACTTCTGATTGTGGTGAGCTACTGCTTGCTCAACATCAACCTAAGTGTCCACTTGTATGCTGTACATGCCATTTCAATTTCTTCCTGAAGTACCACCAGTGTAGCAGGTTTACTATGATACATCAGATCTGTTAAGGGTCCCCATACTCACACCTCCACTTTCATTGCATTTACACGACATCTTGAATTTCAAATGGTCTTGCCCTCCTGGAATGACAGCATGCTCCTCCATTTCCTTTGACTGTTCTGCCTGTTGCATGTGATGCTAGCATTCATTTATTAATCCCATTTTTTTTTTTTTAGTGAATCTCATACTATACATTGCTACCATAATTCAATTCAACTTCAAAAATTCATACATAGATAACATCTCTTAAAAGAGAAGCCTCATGGTGTACAAGGGTCTTCCTGTCCCTAGTTGCAAAAGTTGATTGTGTTCATTTCTTCCTATGCCATGTTTAATGACATCACATAAGTATCTTTAAATTGACTGATGAGAGTATTTACACCACAGAAATGGGCAAATCTTATAAATCGGTACTCACTGTCTTTCCAGCTACCAAGAGGCTATTGTTGAATGTCTATTGGGACACCACTGAGGGAGCTTTTCTAATTCTCTTGTTGAAGGTTGGTCATTTGTTATCAACTTAATACAAGTGCAAATACACAGTTATTCTATGAAAATTTTAAATATCTCCCATTAGAGCATATGAATTTTGTCTTTTGTGTTTATTATGTACCAAGTAACAATAACAGTATCAAGCATTAATTAAATATTTGTTGAATGCAAAAAGGAATTATTGCCTTATCTCTGAAAGTTACTACACTTACTTAAACTTAAGAAAGTATTACAGAATAGTTGGTACATTAGTTGTCTATTAGTTGGTACAAAATAGTTGGTACATTAGTTTATGCTACATATCAAATCAGCATAAAGTTAGCAGCTTAAAATAACATACATTTATTATTTCAAAATGTTGGTGGGTTAATAGTCCAGCCAGATGAGCTGAGTCTTCTGTTGCTTAGGGGCCCACAAGACAGCAATCTGTAGTTTCACTTGGAGGTTTCAAGAAAAGAATTGACATCCAAACTCACTCAAGTTGCTTACAGAATTAATTTCCTTGTGGTCACAGGACTTCAGGCCATGTTTTTTTTTTTTTTTTTTTTTTTTTTTTTTGTGACTGTCAGATGGAAACCTCTCCTCGGCAGCTGGGGAGAGCACCTATAGTTCCTGGAAGTCACTCGTGCTGCTTGCCACGTGAGCATTCCCCCCCATGGTCCCATACTTCATCAAAGAAGCAAGAACAAGTCACTAGAGCGAGTCTGCTACCAAGATAGAGTCCCATTTGCTGTGAGGTAATCAGAAGAGCTGCATTCCATGGGCTTTACTTGTCCACTTTGTTAGAGCACTCAGATCCTGCCCACACAAAGGTGTGAATGCCGGGAGGCAAAGATAATGGGGAGAATAATAAAGAGCTTCTTTACTCAGGAAATATAAAATGGTCATTATAGATTGTACTTAATTACATAATTAATAGCTATAAAATTAGAAGCAAACGTGTAAAAATGCCCTAAACACCAACTATAGCAAAGCCACCTTTAGGATTACATGTTTACTAGTTGTTTAAAAATCATAATAGGCACATTTCATTAGTTTGGTTTGGTTTCCATTCAAAGAATAGAAACATACACTTCTAGAAATTTAACTCAAATCTCATTTTTATGGAAATGTCAGTGCTTTTTAATAAGATTGCCATCAGATTCAATAACCCCGTGTAACAACCGTATTTTTAGTTTGTTAGGCCCTTCTACTGTAAAAGGTTGTAAAAACTGTCAACTGTGAAGATGGTATATCCATATTGAAGGCACATTATCTTCTTGATCTAAATTCCCCTCTCTTTAATTAATTAATTAGTTTTTTTTGTTTGTTTGTTTTTTGTTTTTTGAGGCAATCTCACTCAGTCACCCTGGGTACAGTGCCTTGGCATCATAGCTCTCAGCAACCTCAGACTCTTGAGCTTGAGTAATCCTCTTGCCTCAGCCTCCCAAGTAGCTGGGACTATAGGCACCTGCCACAACACTGGCTAGTTTTTCTATTTTTAGTAGATAACGGGGTCTCACTCTTGCTCAGGCTGGTCTTGAACTCCTAAGATAAACAATTCACCCACTCGGCCTCTCAGAGTGCTATAATTACATGCGTTAGCCACCATGTCTGGCCTTCCCCAATCTTTAAAGATACTTAATAATGTGAAAATCTGAAGATAAAAATTTTGACAGATGTTTGCCATATTCATTTTAAACTGTAGGCAACTTGGCTCGATTTTTAGTCAAAGCTATGTTCTCTGTGCTTATGCTCATCAGGTACTGAAAAGTATTTATTGCATGTTTGTTCAAATGTATTCGACCCCTGGTTTCCTATCTCAAAGACTGTGAACGAACATTAGAAGTCAAGAGGAAAAATGCAAAATAAAGTAGAAATGAATACTTCCTTGTCTTAATCAAACTTTATCTTACGTTTACTTTAAAATGACAAAAATAATATCCACTTTGTCTTATGCCAGAGTAATCACAAGATATAATCTCTTTAAACTTCAGTCTAGAACATTTTACGGATTATTCTAAATTCATTTTTGACTTGTTTTAGCAATCATATTTCTAGGCAAATTTAGTGCAACAATACTCATTCTGCCAAATAAATATTTGCACTTTCTCAGAATTGGCAAAAGCTTAAAACCATGAACTTTTCTGAGTGAATACTAATTCAAACAACAAAGAAAAAAAAACCGTAACAATTCCTGCAGTTCCTATTAGTAAAGTGAAAACATTTTGTGATAAGAAATGAGAAACTTGTACCTGACATATTTTAAATTACTTTGCCAAACTCTGTTAACATCAGCCATGACTGCTAGGTATTCACAAAAAGAAGTTTCATTTGCTTGAGTAAGTTGATAACCATGTGGTAATGAGTTGGTCAATTGATAATGCTGTGTTGGTCAGGTGTGTATAAAATCCTCTGCTTTCCAAAATTCAATTTGCATGTTTGCCTTCCATGGTTGAATTAGCAGGGAAGATGTTTCATTTGTGATTTTTCTCAAGCTGAACTTTATAGCTTGAGATATAAATGTGAAGAAAGACATTGTTAGAAAGAGCTCCTCAAGGGTGTGTTTAATCTGCAATTTCTGCATTTCCGACATGATGTTGAGTTTCATATTCAAGACTGGAGATTGTTGCAAAGAAATAGTTTCTGCTCTAGTATGGACATTTCAATTCCATTCACCCAACATCATGGATTCTTACTAGGTGCTAGATCCCGCAGTAAATGGCGCTGTTGCTGGTTGCAGGCTCAGCTGCCGTCCACCTGAGAACCACACAGGAGAGGTGAGTGTTGGTGAGAGAAAGGTGGCTTATTTTAGTGCTGGAAGTCTGAGGATGTGGCAGACTATTGGCCAGAGACCATCTCATCTCTGCTCACCAAGCAAGGGGTTAAGAAGTTTGGTGGCAAAAAGCAAGCTTTGTGTAAGTCATTGTGACTTTCTGTGCAGTTATCAGCAAACAGTAGGCCATCTGGTGGAGCTTGTCCTCAGCTGCCTGCAGTTGACCATTCTAGATTCTTGACCTGCTTTTCCTCAAGGTCATTTTCAAATCTTGTGTTAGGCAACTGTATAAGCAAGCAGCAGGTTAATTCTAAATTTTTAAGACAGAACAAACCAAAACACAAACTGGAAACAAAACAGCTTTCCTTTACCTAGCCTAGACTTATAGTCTGAATGGCCACAGGGGTGAGCTTATACCAGGGTATCTAAATTTAGTACAGATTATTCTCTAAAGGAACTTCCCTTGTGGTGAGTGAGATAAATACACAATTTTTGTAAGAGAGGGAGAACGAATTTCTGTATAACTGACTTGGAAAATCAGGAATTTCTGTAAGAAAATAATTGCAATGTAAATTTCTCCTGAACACATATTTAAATTTTCACAAAATAACCAACTCAAGACAATTTGGTAATCTATGAAAAGGAAATATTTTTGAGGAAAAATTAATAGAACAACTTTTCTAGGGACTAGCGTTGTGCCACCTGCAGGTTCCCTAGCCCTGTTTTGTTAACTGTGGGTGTTTCTCCTATTGCAATACGAAATTGTTACTTTCTTAGTTTTGACTTAAATAATAAGTGACAGGAAACGGGAGTCACATTCAACTGAGGTTTACTAAGCTAAGAATTTGAAGATGTACCCTTCAAAAAAGCACAGCCCATAAAACATGTGTCATGGACTGGGTTCTGCATAGCATAGGAAGATTGAGAACTTCCACATTAAGGAAAAATGGAGGTCAGTGCAGTGACTGACGCATGTGATCCCAGTGATCTGGGAGGCTGAGGAGAGTGGATTGCTTGAGTTGAGGAGTTTGAGACCAACCTGAGCAAGACTGAGACCCTGTCTCTACTAAAAATAGAAAAGAATTGCTGGGTGTGGTGTCTGGTGCGTGTAGTCCCACTCAGAAGGCTGAGGCGAGAGGATCACTTAAGCACAGGAGTTTGAGGTTGCTGTGAGCTGTGACGCTATGGCACTCTAGCCTGGAGCAACAGAGTTAGGGGCTGTCACACACACACACACACACAAAGGAAATGGCTTGCATAGGAAAGGGAGGAGTGGTAGGTAAAAGAGGTGAGCAGGGAGGTAAATGATGGCATTCTTGTGAAGTTCTGTTTGATGCATGCACAGCAGATCTCCATGAGATTAGATGAACATTCAAGGGCTGGCATAGTGGCTCACGCCTATAATCCCAGCACTCTGGGAGGCTGAGTCTTGTGAATTGGTCATGAGTAGGAGACAAGCTTGAGCCTAAGCAAGACCCTATCTGTAAAAATAGCTGGGCATTGTGGTAGGCACCTGTAGTCCCAGCTACCTGGGAGGCAGAGGATTGCGTGAGCCCAAGAGTTTGAGTTTGCTGTGAGCTACGATGCCATGGCACTCTACTGAGGGTGACAAAGTAAGACTCTGCCCAGGAAAAAAAAAAAAAAAGAAAAGAAGAACATTTAAAAAAAAGGGGGATAGAGAAAGCAGTCACTATTGTGATCGTCTCAGGGTAGGCAGAAGAGTGACTGTATCTCTTCCTGGGTCTGCATCTGTGGAGATAAGCTTGTAATGAATGTGTGTAAGTTTATTCAGGCCGCAGTTCCAGGATTGTAATTGGCAGGCACTCATTTCATAGGGGCTGTATATACTGAAGGGTTCTTTTAAAGTTGAGGAAAATCATAAATATTATACCCCCAAATACATTTCGTTGGCATATTTTGAGATGTTGAGGACAAAGGAATGATGCTACAAGGTGTCTAGGTGGGGAGCCTAGGGGAGAAATGTGCGTCTGTGGAGAATCTCTGTCAAATGGAACCATACCCTGCCTATTTGACCTGTGGAGAGTTTGACGTCCTTGAAGACCTGAATAAACACATTTCCCTGAAGGCTGTTATTCTGAGGTTTATCTACATAATAAGATCAACTTACCAGCCAAGCTACCTTTCACCCTCCCATACCTAGTCCACCAAAACAAACCAAAAAACAACACACACTGTTGTGTCATTTTTTAAGTCCCTTCACTTCTGGGAAGAGGACCCTATGCCTCAGTGAGGAGGAGAGAGGATGGCGGTCTTTGTGTGACTCAGCTCCCAAGCTCACTTCTCCTCTCCCTTCCGGCATAATGAATTTTGGGGGGATCCTAAGATTTTTATTTTTCCTTTACATTTCCCCTTGTTCTTCAAAATCTGTCAGATAAACATTTTCAACAGAAAACTGATTCTGGTCATGTGTTTGATCTGATTCCTCATTGCTAGGAAGGCTCATTCCCAGGAAGTCACGTGCCACGTTGCCAGAAAGGCTTCATCCTAGAAAGTCATGTGATCACTTGGGCCAGGAAAAAAGGGGGCTGGAGATTCAGGAACGAAATAGACACCAAGGTCAGGCCTGGTGGCCCGTGCCTATAATCCTAGCGCTCTGGAAGGCTAAGGCAGGTAGATTGTGTGAACTGATCAAACTGAGACCAGCCTGAGGAACTATGAGACCCATCTCTACTGAAAACAGAAAAATTAGCTGGGCAGCTGCGGGCACCTGTAGACCCAGCTACTGAGGAGGCTGAGCCAGGAGAATCGCTTGAGTGCAGGACTTTGAGGTTGCTGTGATCTGTGATACCATGGACACTCCAGCCAACAGAGTGAGACTCTGTCTCAAGAAAAAGAAAGAAAGAAAGAAAGAAAGAAAGAAAGAAAGAAAGAAAGAAAGAAAGAAAGAAAGAAAGAAAGAAAGAAAGAAAGAAAATAGCAAACCAAGGCCAAATTACTGTAACAAAAAGAAGCTATAATCTTCCTTTCAAGCTATGTGACTGCCTCCTCAATCAGAGTGATTCTTTGGGCAATCATTACACTGCCTCTTTCAGCTGCAGGCTGGCTGAGCTTCAGACAAATATTGCAAGGTCATTATAGACAGGAGCAAGATAACACACAAATTATTAGTATCGTCTCTATTATCACTAATAACTTTTGCCACTAAGTTCCCCAGGAGCCAAACCAACTGGTCAACCGGAGTGGGTTTGGGATCTGAAATGTTAGGGTTTTCGTGTTGGTCACTCTGGGAGGCAGACACTGCGTTTGGTTTTAACAACGGTACTACTTGGGTAGCAGTAAGTATGTCTGAGGCTGTACAATTTTGTAGTATATCATTTCTCATGACTGAGACTTCATTATTTAATAGTGAGATGCTTGTGTGACTGACACTAAGAGTCCTTTGGATATACGCCATATGAAGCTTTCAATACCTACCTGCGGAATGAAGATAGAGGTTAGGTGATTGTACCAATGGGACCATGGTCAGCGAGATTGTAAATGAAAATTTGTAACAGAAATAAGATTTTGAAAATGGGTGAAGAGTTTAAAAAACCCTGTAATTCTACTGAAAGGGAGGACAATGGTTCTTTAAGATGATAGACTAACACCATCTGTACTCCTCATTTGCTGCCATATTAATAAACTTCCATTTCCTTTTTTTTCAAACCACTTGTTCTTGTTTTCATTCAGCTTTAGGAACAAGTACCAAACTTTTGGTAACAATACCATTCTAGAGATTGCTAGGGAACACAGAACAGAATTGTTATTTTTGACTGCAATAACTCTAGCAAAGTGTAGAGACTGACATATAATTTACTTTTGTTCTTAAGCTTTTAGGAAGCACAAAACAATGAATGTCAGAAATCATTGCGTAGGGTACATTTCATATGAATTCAAATATGTACTTTCCTATCTACCTTAGTATTTCACATTTACTGGCCTGTAATTTTTGACCAAAGTATATCTATTTTCAAATTACAGCTTGCAAAATAACCCTTCACTTATTAAAGACAAAATTATGATACTTCAACTAGCTATATCCTAGACCAAATTTCTCTGCCTTTTTTTTTTTTTTTTTTTTTTTGCTACTTGAACATAAGACAGCTACCTTTTCAGTACTGAAAGCACACTTTCTTTTAAAGCTATAAATCTTCTGTATTAATAGAATCCCAAACATTCCATAGTGGTGGCTCAGCATGCTGAAATGTGAGCTCAGAAAGCCCATTTTTATCTAAACTGTTTATTCTGATTTCCAGCAGGGGATACTGAACAAGGGGCCACAGTTCAGTTCCTAAAACCATGGTCCAGTGAGGGAACCACAGGGAGGTGAACTGGCAACTTTCTGAATGCCAGGGAGACAGGGCAAAGGGTTGTTCCTGACATTTTTCAAATGACTTTTTAAACAGAACTCTTGTATTCAAGTTTTTGAAGGGAGGCTTCAGTAGTTACAGAGGTGGGGATTTTGCTGTTAACATGGTGGGGGGAGGATCAAGAATGAGAAGGAAAGAGAAGACAGGGAGACAGAGAAAAAAAAGTCAGGTACAGATGAGTGAAAAAATGACAAACTACATTTGTTATCAAAGTATCTCACTTGACAGCTTATACAAAAATCCAAAAGCAACACATTAATACAATGAGCTTTTTAAGATATACAAGGAAAAAACATCATTAACCTAAATATTGAATTGTATCTGATGTAAAGAGTCTGCAGTAGGGAATCTCCTCTGAACTTCATAGTGATTGAAGAACTCATTTACTGGCCAGGTCATTCTAAACATTGATATGAGGCTTGGTGCCCGTAGCACCTTGGTTAAGGCGCCAGCCACATATGCTGAGGCTGCTGGGTTCAAACTCAGCCCAGGCCAGCTAAACAACAATAGCAACTGCAACAGGAAAATAGCCGAGCATTGTGGTGGGCGCCTGTAGTCCCAGCTACTTGAGAGGCTGAGGCAAGAGAATCGCTTAAGCCCAAGAGTAAGACTCTGTCTAAAAAAAAAAAAAAAAAAAAAAAAAAAAATAGTATACAATTTGGCCTACATTTCAAAGTTCCATTGAGCCTACAACCTACAGTTTGCAGGGATCATGGAACAAACCATGGAATAATTAAAACACAACTATTTTCATGGAGGCATTCCCACTCCCCTGGCCCAGAGCACTGCTTTGGTGCTACCTATACTCTGGGCTACCCTTTTTGGAAAACATCAGCTATGCCTGTATAACATCATAAGTGGAAGGCCCACGTGTACAGGAACAAACGTTACCAACCCAATTTTTCTCAAAAAAGATGAGTCCCACTATTGAAAGAGATTTTTCATCTCAACAATGAATGAACAAACAAAAAAACACGGATTTAGTACAAGCTTCTTTCCACAGTGCACTCCTGGGAGATGAAATTGCTGGTTATATCTATACCTGGTGATTTTGTCTATTAGAAAATATACTTAATGAAAGATCCCTTCAACCCAGATGGAGAGGCCCAGGCTGGGTACTACTGACTAATTCACGTGTGGCAGCACTGAGTGGTGTAGACTCATGGATACAAATTTCTCACCTTAAAAGGAACTTCATGTACTCACTATAAAATGGAAACGAGTTGACCAACATTCGTGTTCACATTTGGTAGTAGGACTCAACAGAGAGCAAGCAGGTGGGAGCAGGGGGGAGGGAATGGCTAAATTCACATCTAAGGGGACAAATGCTCACTATTTGGGTCAGGGGCACACTTGAAACTCTGACTCAAACTGAACAAAAGCAACTCATGGCCTGGTGTGATGGCTCACGCTTGTAATCCCAACACTTTTGGAGGCCGGGCGTGGGGGAGTGGATTGCTTGAGCTCAGGAGTTCAGAAACCATGCTGAGCCAAAGGGAGACCCCATCTCTAAAAAAAGTAGTTGGGAATTATGGTGGGCCTCTGTATTTCCAGCTGAGCCAGGAGGATCACTTGAGCCCAAGAGTTTGAGGTTGTTGTGAACTCTACCAGGGTGACAGAGTGAAATTGTCTCAAAATAAACAAACAAACATACAACAAAAAATGAAACAATCAAAAAAACAATTTATGTAACCAAAACATTTGTGCCCTGGTGATAGGGTCTTCTGAAATTTATATATATAATGGTTCAACTCAGCAAGTAGACTGTGACTCTCACCAGACATCTCTGGCTCCTGTTTGCCACATCCTTCAAACTAGGCTCTAGAAATGACAGCTGAAAGAGATACCCATCACACTGGGCAAGGCCTGGATACAGGTGAATGCTTATACCTATTTTCTGACAGCCATCATAATTATTGTCCTAGGGATATTAATAGCTGTTACCTTTTTTGGGGGGTAGAGACAGAGTCTCACTTTGTCGCCCTTGGTAGAGTGCTGTAACGTCACAGCTCACAGCAACCTCCGACTCCTGGGCTTAGGCGATTCTCTTGCCTCAGCCTCCTGAGTAACTTGGACTACAGGCACCTGCCACAACGCCCAGCTATTTTTTGTTGCATTTTGGCAACAAAACTGAACCCGCCACCCTCAGTATAGGGGGCCAGCACCCTGCCCACTGAGCCACAGGCACCACCCAATAATTTTTTATGAAGAGTTGGATACTTACCTTAAATATCTGGAGGTCTTTGGAGAGTTAAAATGACTTCCATAACCTTCCTTTCTCTGGATTGCCCACCTTTATGTCTTCAGCCCTGTCGCCCACTGTTGCCCATTCTTACAGGGGACCCAAAGTTATGAAGATGTAATGAGTTACAACAGGATGACTGTTGGGCGTGTGGCCTCACTCCACTCTCAAGTGGCTCTCACTGCCATGGTGACTGTCCTTCCAAGCTCAGGACTTGAGACAGATATCAGGAACAGCTCAGCATCCTTAGTACCAGCACAACCAAAGATGGTCACTAAAAATGAGTTCTTCTTTCACCATGAAGTTCAGAGGGTTCTCCCCATTGTGGATGCTTCACATCAGATAAAATTCAATTTTTAGCTTGTTGACCTGTTCTTCCTTGTATATCATAAAAAGCTCATTGTATTGATGTGTTGCTTTTGGATTTTTGTATAAAATACCGAGCAAGACACTTTGATAAAAAATGTCATTTGCCATTTGTTCACTCACCTGACTTTTCTCCCTGTCTGCCTTTTGCAGGACCAGCATAACTAAAGGTGACCCGTTAACAACGCTCTAAAAAACAAGGTTCATGAGGAAAGCTTTTCAGTGGAAGAGACTAGATCATTAGCTTCTGTGTAAGTGTCACCTCGACTAGAGGAAAAACCAATGACAAGAACATTCCTCCAGACCACAACCCATTTTGTCAAAACAAAATAACACAAATTTGGGCTGAGGTTATTTGGCTCACACCTTTGTTTGGCCAACTTAGTCAGAATGTCAGGAACAGAAAAACCATACCAGACACCACTGGCCATACATCATGGAAGGTATGGGATGGACACCCAGAGCGTGGTGTGACAGCACCGTCACTCCACGGAGGATTAACTGACATGCCCCTGATTAGACAACGACCTGGTATTTTTTTGGCCAGCCCCACAAGGAACACGTCGGGGCTGTGTGGCACCAGCTTATTGCCATGGTTACCTCCAGGGTCATTTGGGAGGTAGACTCTGCCTCATGCTTGGACATAAGGACAGGTAATTTCAACCCTGCCAAAACCAGCAAATCTGTTACCAAAAGTTGGATACTTGTTTCTGAAGCCAAATGAAGAACAAAGACAAGTGGTTTGAGCAAAAAGAAAGAGAAATTGCCTGAATTTCCCAGCAAATGAGGAGGATATGAGACTTAAAGAAACATCACCCTCCACTCCCTTAAGTAGAAATACAGTTTTTATCTTTCGACTGCAGGTTATCGCAGTTTATTAACTGTCGCATCTCCAAAGACGACGGTCTCCCAAAGTCTGATCTCTGTCCAGACGACTCTGTTGAGCCCTCTTCTGCGATTTAAGATCCGCGAAAACAATGACAAAGAACACTCCTCTGTCCTGATTACTGGTCTCTGACAAGGATACCAGTTTTAATTTCACAGAAAGGATGAGGAATCTTAAAGAGACAACTCATAAAACATTTTACTCTTTTCAGACCCTTTCTTCTGTTACACAGTCACTAAAAATGTTTCAGTATTGCATTTCAGCAATGAAGTAAAAAAATATTCCCATGTATTCTAACATACCCTTCCCGGAATCTACTGCTGAAAGTCATATTTCTCCTATAAAGCCCTCTAGGCATTCTCCTTATATAACCTGTATCATACTTATAATGTAGATTGTGTTGTGATGATAAGCTTCTCTCCCCTGCTGGACTGCTAGCTTCTTAAATGACAATCCTATGATTCGTGAGCTTTATGAGTTATGTTGGGCCTGAATTTGGCAAATTATTTACCAAAATGGGAATAGAGTACAAACCTCCAATATCCCTTTTTAATGGCACAGAGATGCCAGCCCATAATCTTGAGCAGATGTATATCCTCAATTGTAGTGTTAGAAACAGTGGGAAGGCAAATGATGAGAATGTCAGATTCTATGACCGGATATGCATCCCAGTAATATGCCACAGATTCAGGAAGAGCTCAGAGGTATAGAACAAAAATGCTCAAAAATTCATTTTCAGAATCCAGTAAGTCTACTTCAGAAAAAATATAGATAGCCAATTAGGGATAGTCTTGAGTCTATGTTTATGTACACACACATGCATATGTATTTAATTTTTAGGATAATATATTGACAGATTGAAGTTTTGTTTACTAACAAATAGTTCAGTTAACACGGGCAAGAATCTAAGCATTTTCTGAAATATAATTTCCTAATGATACAAATCATGTGGACATTCTTTCACAGGATAATGTAATTAAAAAGAGTATTAATGACTTTGTAAAGATATAGATCTATGTTAATGCATCAATGTGATGAGATGTACCCACTAAGTCTCACTTTGTCGCCCTCAGTAGAGTGCTATGACATCACAGCTCACAGCAACCTCGAGCTCTTGGGTGTAGACAATTCTTTTGCCTCAGCCTCCCGAACAGCTGGGACTACAGGCACCGGCCACAATGCCCATCTGTTTTTTTGTTGCAGTTTGGCCAGGGCCGAATTTGAACCTACCACCTTTGGTATATGGGGCCAGTGCCCTACTCACTGAGCCACAGGCACTGCCCTCTCTTTTGCAGATGGAAAAAGAGAGGCACAAGAGTTGGGAGCTGCATCCCCCACTGCCTCTCCTTCGCTGCTGCACTTCGAGGAACTGCTTTGCAGGAACTTTTACTTCTCTTCTTATGACAGACTTTAAATACAGTGGAACTTGTCTAAGTTGACCACCCAAGAGACCATAAAAGAACTGGTCAACATTCATATGTGGACAACATAAAGAACAAGGCCTGCTGTACTGATATGTACATGGGGTGTATATTTGGTCTAAGAAAATTAGGTCAACTTAAGGAGGTGGTCAATGTAGGGAGGTGGTCAACTAGGGAGGTTCTACTGTACTACTTATTTAGAATTGTATTTTTACCTTTTCTATAAAACAGTTACAACTATTTAAATTGCACAGGAACTTTATGGCCACCCTGTATATTATTAATAGTAGTGTTAATTTGCCTATTTGGGCACTAGTTTGTGAACTCTCTCAGGATAAATACAATGGCTTATTCGCTTTAATATAGTAGATTTAATGGGTTATAATTGTAGGAGAAGTAAATTTATAGAATTTAAAACTAGACATCAGACTGCTCACATACCAACATAGGGCTTTTAAGATTGAATATAAGTAAATTCAATAATCTGGCCCATCCTTGTGCTACTGGGAACTGAAAGATTAGTTGGGGAGCCCTAAAGCTGTGTAGTTTTCCTTGGCGTGGTCAGCGTTGAACTGGGATAGAGTCATAACTGGGAATAATTGAGGTGGGGGAAAGGAGATGGATTTGGGAGTGAATATGCTGCCTCCTCATGTTCCATCCTCACGTCTCCAACTGTGTATCCTTGGACCTGTTACTTAATCTCTGAATCTGAGGACCAGAGATGAGGTGAGGCAGGGTCGGACAGTCTACCCTTTCCAACAGGAACTTAATTTAGTCAGACTAACATCTATGGTTGAAGGAGTAAGGCAGTACTTAGCTTGAAATATGGACGGATTCATGCAGCCAAATCTTTTATATCAAACTACCTTGTTTCTCTGAAGTAGAATAAGATAAACCTCAATGCCCAAGACTTGCTCTGTATCCCAGTACGTTATTATCGTGGGTATTCCAGGGTAGGCTGGGTTTGAGAAGCCTTGTTTGGATGTTTATTTGGCCCGATGTTAGAGAGTATGTGACGCAGCACTGCCATTTACTCCACTCTTCTTAAGAGCTGGTTATTCTTTGCAGCAGTGGGAGAAGTGGCTTTATAGACATCTTTTCTGCAGCTCATTTAACTGTCTCAGCTGTTCATTCTCACCTTTGCTGCTCTTCGGAATTTAGGCTGCTGAAAGTGACTCATTGACTTATTGTTACCATACTGTTTCAAATTTGTTATTGGATCTTTTATTTCTTTAAATGACAGATGTAGATTTGGGCAGGGTGTGTGTGCTGCTCCACCCAAATCACAAAAGTGGCCGGTTGATTTAATCCGTGACCGGAAACTTCCACCGTATTGAAGGCATGGGAAGCCTTTCTCTGCCTGTGCCCATCACTCGGCCTCCAGGGCTACTAACCAAGCTGTTCAGATAGGAATGTGAGTGAGTCTGGGCAGGAATGGTAAACCTATGGGTGTTTTCTGTTATTAACCACAGAATGTACATCCTGTTTCAGAGTCTTATTTGAATAAATGTGTGTGTTCACTTGCTCCGGTTTCCTGTTTCCTTCCCAACTAAAATAAAGTGGCTGACACCAGAGACTAACAGCTGGAGAAAACCGAGAGGTGGGGCCACACTTTCTTGTGCATCCCTTTGCTTTGGGAGTGTCTGGTCTTACGTCACACTCTGAAAATATTTGTGCATGGGTTCATTTAATCCTGAAACAGCCTTGTTCACTCTTCTTCAAACACAGCATTTCATATAAATTAAATTAAATCCTGAACTTCTAAATTCAGGATTCCCACCCATTGATTATTACTTTAAAATAACCCAGGTTTATAATTCTGTCCAGACTAACTCACATTCCTGGCTGCAGAGGCCTAGTTGGAATGTCTAGCCTTAGAAATTCACATTCTGTACAGTTATTTCTATCTCATATATTTAACCCACAAACGGAATATAGTTGAAAACAGCAGCAAGCCTGCTTCAAATTGATGACAGGCTGAGGATATTAACAAAGACAGAGGAAAATCACAGAGGCAGAGAATAAAGACTTACAGATACAAAATCAGTAAAAAGGAAAACGCCTTAGATTGCCAACCACCATTAATAAAATTGTGCAGAATTTTGTAAATCTCCAGGGATTTTTTTTTTAAATTCACTCAAAAGTGAGATTTAAACTCAGAGTAACAGATTTGATATGTGTGAATTATTCTTATATTATAAATATCCAGGATATTTTCTTGTGGTTTCTAAGAAGCTAATTTATATGATGCCTAATGTAGCATGTAATATGCATCTGTGTGAGTGTGTGCAAGTATTACGGTAAATACTTTACTTGTTTATGCCATAGAATGCAAGTTTAAAATAAAATAGTCTGAAGAAAAGGAACTAGGAAGTTCAGGAATACAATAATATAATTCCTTGTGGCATAGCATGCCAGTTAATTGAACAATGAATTAAATAGTTAAAATCTAATTGAATTGCTATCCTTTTTTTGGGAAAAGCACTAGGGAGCTTTTCAGGAATAGGAGCCATAAATCAAAACCAGAGGACACTGGCCATACATATCTTGGGGCATAGAGGATTAGAAGATGTTGGAATCAGAGATTTAGTGACCTAAATGGTGCTGGTAAGAATCTGACCAGGGACTTGCCATAACCTTGCAACTACTTGCAGGCAATTCCTTGCACCAGCAAAACAGCAAACAAAAGGAAAATAAAAACAAAAACAAAAAAATAAGCAGGCCTCCAGAAACTTCCTTTAGCTTACACCCACATCATTGCTCTAGGAACCAAGCCAAGAGGCTGCTTGTATAATGGAATGAGTCTTTTCCTCTCCTTATCTGTGGCATCTTTGTGTAGGTGATTTCTACCCTTGCTCATAAGTGGCATATTATAAATGCAATACTGTCAAAGACAGACAAACAAGTCAAATTTTAAATTTCTAGTCAGAAGAATCCCTTTGGCTATTTGAAACAATGCAGAGACAGCTGTTGTTCACGGAGAATCCTACATATTTAGCTTCTTCACTTTTTCACTTAAAAAAAAAATCTTTTCAAACCTTTAATCTCACTATTTATTTTCTGCACCATAGATCAGGGTAGCTCTTTTACTGAGTTCTGGATGTTTCACATAGGTGACTTTGTGAGTAGTTAGATGAAGCTGACAGTTCAAACAACAGAGATTTTTGTTTTCTGCATCCAAAGCTCTGTTGTAACCTGAATTGTGTAGATCACAAACAGATATGACTGCCTTTTCACTCAACATCAGATAATTTATTAATAGCAATTTAGGAAAATGATAATATGTTTATGAAGTTATGAAATGCATGTACTATTAATAGATAACATGTCACCTGTTGCCTTATAATATGGCATTTTTGAGAATTGTGGTGGAGTTAAATACCAATTTCTCAAAATACAATTCTGGGAATATTTTGAAAAATTTCTGTACTTAAACAAAATTATGTCTGTGAACCACATTCACTGACACTGATCAGACTACATTCTTTTCTTTTCTTTTTTCTTTTTTCTTTTCTTTTCTTTTTTTTTTTTTGAGACAGAGCCTCAAGCTGTTGCCCTGGGTAGAGTGCTGTGGCATCACAGCTCACAGCAACCTCCAACTCCTGGGCTCAAGCGATTCTCCTGCCTTGTAGGAGAAGTAGCTCCTTCCCAAGTAACTGAGACTACAGGCACCCGCCACAATGCCCGGCTATTTTTTTGGTTGCAGCTGTCATTGTTCGGCAGGCCTAGGCTGGATTCGAACCCTACAGCTCAGGTGTATGTGGCTGGTGCCTTAGCCACTTGAGCCAAAGGCACCAAGCCAGACTTTATTCTTTTCTAAAAATATTTTATAAATTGAGAAGTTAACAATGTTACTAAAGTGTAGACAGTTCACACCTTATTCCCAGCACTCTGAAAGACCGAGGCCGGTGGATTGCCTAATTTCAAGATTTCAAGACCAGCCTGAGCAAGAAGAGACCTCCATCTCTAAAAATAGCCAGGCACTATGGCAGGTGCCTGTGGTTCAAGCTACTAGGGAGGTTGAGGCAAGAGGATCACTTCAGCCCAAGAGTTTGAGTTTGCTGTCAGCTATGATACCATGGCACTGTATTGAGGGAGACAAAGTGAGACTCTGTGTCAAACAAACAAACAAACAAAAACAAACAAACAAAAAAAAAGTGTTATTAAAGTGAATGTCTGCTGTAGAAAAGAGAAGATTAAAAATATACTTGCATATTGTTTTGGTAATAAAAATTATAATGAGAAAACAGATTCCACAAGAAAAACCATTTGATTTCGATACATATTGTAACTGTCTATTTTCCTAAGAATTTTAACAGCATTTCAGCTGTTTTTTTTCTTCACTTCGACTAAGAGGTGGTATTCATTAAATGTTTATATAAGAATATGAAAACAATCAAACTGAAGATTAAAATCTTTTAAAGTATTAGTCCTGTATTTCAAGTGAGCAATGATAGCCTTAAAAAACTACTAAAGTGATCAGATCAGACATTGAACTTAACTTTTCTGTAGCTTATACACGTATAAAACAACAAATACCTCACAGAAGTGTTCCTTCTTTGTGATGAAACCTGGAAGTGTGCTGGAACTATAAATTCCAGGGGTAGGTGGTAAATATCCAAGGTTAACAATGGAAAAAAAAAATGTTGATACTGTTGCTACTTTCCATTGAGAAAGCATCTAGGAAAATTTGACCTAAGCAAAAAAATAAAAAGGAGAAATGTAGCATGGTGTATGGTGGTGGTTCACAACTGTGAATAGTTTTTTCTTAGATTACATATGACGATTACTTTCCATTAACATATACTCTAGAAGTGAGTGAAATTGGTATAAAGAATAAAATTGGAATTTGACTATTCCAGTGATTCTGATTATATTCTGGAGGCTAGTCCATAATTCTAGAGGACCTCATGATATTTTCCCCTTCATTTACAGGGTTGCTAATACATTCGTATGCATTCATGATATGAAGGATGTGAAGGTATATCAGTACTTTGATGTGTGTTGTTGAGAAAGACATGTTCCTTCCCTTGAGTTGCTCAGAAACTGAAGAAATTGATTTGCTGGAATAATAATGAAATATTACGAATGTGGGGTGATTGGAAACTTCTCTTTCTCCCAAAAGTTTGGTGAAGGATCAACTCACAATTAAGGCAGAATAATTAAGACAGAGAGGTTTATTTACCATGTGCATGGGGAGAATGACAGAGTGATTACCCAGAGTGATAGCCCAACAGGATTCAGATACTTTCATACTTGTCTTTTTTAGGGGGGACAGAGAAATTAGAGTATAGGTAATTCTGTTTCAGGGCAATAAATGGCTGCTAGGGAGGATAAATAGATATTTGAGAGAATGAAATATTTGGGATGGGGGGAAACAGATTGACTTGTAAGTTAACCTGAGACACAGGTATTATGTTTACAATTATTTGAGCCAGATATGGTTGCATTCTTGATTTTCTTTCCTACAACCTATTGAGATAACTAGAGGGGAAAAGGTTATTGTTCTTTTGCTGGGTCTGTTTATGTAAATAGAGGGACATCCCCTTCCAAGACCTTGTTCCCCTTTAAGGGCTTTTCATTCAAAATATTCTTTATGCCAAGGCATCATATTTTGGGGTGAAATGTCCTGACATCCTTCACTAGATAAGAGCTATAATATTAGCTAGCATTCAGGTTCTGTAGGAGAGATCATAGAACTCTTAATGGGGAAAATTGCTTTGTGCTGGATCTTGAAGGATGTCCAAGAATTTTCCTAGATTGGAAAAATTTTACGTTAAGGGGCTAATACAAGCCAGCATTTATTAAAAATAACTAGATGTTAGCTAAAAAAGGTGTGGATACCTACATATGTTTAACAAACACTGAGTTAAACAGAAGCAGAAAGAAATCTTCTTGGTGGACGTTAAGGGATTCAACACTTGTCCCCCGTGCGACATCAGAAGGATGAGTTCAAAGGGTTTGGGGAAAAGGAAAGAGAGTTTTATTAATTTGCCACAGGTGAGAAGGAGAGGACACTCTACCTCAAAGTACCTGTAAGAGGAGAGTCTAAGGACAACCAGAAATACAGACATTTTAGAGGAGGAGTTTCAGCTTCAGGCGATCCTGTTTAACTAGAATTAATGGTCGTGATCTACCCCATGTCCTGGGAAAACGATCTCTCCCAGGACCTCCACCCAGATGATTTCATTGACCCTTCTCCAGTGGTACAAAGAACAGGAGACACTCCCAGCCCTCTGATTACTGGCCTCTGGCAGGGATGCAGGTTTCACTTCCCCAAAAGAGAGGGACGGTTTTTAAAGAGTCAGCTTGTAAAAACATTTTACCTTTTTTCAGGTTAAAAAAAAAAATTCTTAATTTTATCCAGAATTGTCAAAAAGTGTTTCTCAAATTTTCTTGATTATAAAAATTCTCTATATTGCTTAACAAAAATACAGATTTGGTGACCTCACATCACATGTACGATTCAGAATCTTCCTTTAGTCCTGAGAACCCTTGACTTTTAACAACTGCACCAGGTGATTCTTATATGCTTAAGTGATTATACACTCAATATATTCAGAAGAAGAATGTGGTATATACCATTTTGTGAATTTTTTTAGCCCTATAACTTTTATATAAGTAATTCTTATTTACATATAATACAATAACTGCTGTCCTAAGAGCAGAGCATGTTTGAAAATATGAACACAAATATAAAGATGTGGCTAACAGAAAAGCTATAATTTATTCTATGAATCCTCAGAAATCAGTATTCTTTTTTTTGAGACAGAGTCTCACTTCATCACCCTTGGTAGAGTGCTGTAGCATCATAGCTCACAGCAACCTCAAACTCTTGGGCTCCAGCTATACTCTTGCCTCAGCCTTCCAATTAGCTGGGACTTCAGGCACCAGCCATAATGCCCAGCTATTTTTAGGGACAAGGTCTCTCTGGCTCAGGAAATCCACCCCTCGGCCTTCCAGAGTACTAGGATTATAGGCGAGAGCCACTGTGCCCGGCCTCAGAAATCAGCATTCTTGGATACAGGGTGGTGGGATTTAATGCTGAAGCATTTTGGAGCTAGAGAATGCAGACACGCCAAGGCGTCTATGTTTTATTGTAAGGTTGATGAGGAGCCCACAGAGATTTTTGAAGCCAGTAAAATCATTCATCTCCGAGCACCCCTTTCCTCAAATTATTCTCTCTTCTATATTTTTATTATTTTAACATACTATACACCCCCTATTAGAAATCCTTAATTGCCTTCAACTCCCATTGCATTTCTTTTTTCATTCTTCAACATCAAATCAGTTATGTAAAGTTGGCATTTCAATGTCAAAAGTGTTTTCTTTTAATCTGATGTTTCTAATCAACCTATACTGTCATTTTATTTATACCTATCTCTCACTTAGATTACTGTGATTGTGCTTTAGACACAATCCTTCAACCAGTCATTTTCCATGCAAATATGAAAATTATCTTCTTATAATATAGATCTCCATTCAATTATTCACTCAGCTACTTTATTTTCATATTCAACAAATATTCATATAATACCTTCTGTGAACTTAAATTTGCTTTTCCTTTTTTTTTTTTTTTTTTTTGCCAGGGCCGGGTTTGAACCCACCACCTCCGGTACATGGGGCCAGCGCCCTACTCCTTTGAGCCACAGGCACTGCCCTGCTTTTGCTTTTCTTTTCAGGCTGCCTTATAGTAAATGTGAGCCACATTTATAGGTGACCCACTGCAAATGTGTAAATTCATTAGCAAATGAATTTGAGCACTGGCTCACTCCGGTTTGTATAGATATATTGTTTTCTTTTTCTATTTTTTCTCGTCACTGTTTTGTATCATGATGACTCCAGAATCATGTTGTGCCACCAGATAAAGCATATACATTGTATGAAGTTATCCATGCACCATCATGATTAAGTGGGAACACTTTGCGGCTACCTATAACTATTAGATCTTTGGCGAAATGGGAAGTAATATTTTTTCTTTGTCCCTTCAAGCACCGTGAGGCATTCCCAAGCAGATGACAGTTCTGGAACAAACCTGTTAGATTCTCTAATTTCAAACAAGTGGAAGTCCTGAGCTGTCTTTCTCTGGGCTATGTAGAGAGTGGGGCTGGGGTGCCACCATACAGGTCATCAAAATGACTGATTTAAGGGGAAATATTCAGAGGTAAAACCAAAACCAAAAGTTCAGTTGAGTATGAATGTTATTTGTCAACTTCAAGGAAGAAATAGAGGAACCAGATGCAAAGACCATGAATAGGAATTTTTTAAAGTTTTGAACCAGTGAAGGAAAAATAGATGCTAAAAGAATTTCTTGGCATGTGAGCGACCTTGAAGAACAAGGAAGAAGAACAATAGTAGCAGTTCTCAACTCATTGATTAAAGTTGACTGTCAAGCTTGCTCCACAAAACTCAACAAATCAGTTATTGCTAAACTTGATTCTGAAGCACCCCCAAAACTAATTCATCGTATACTAGTCCCATATTCGTGTATTTAGTGCTTACGAAGTGTCAGGAGCTGAAAACAAAAGCAATGAATGAACTGACTCTCTACTCTCAAAGAATATTTTACGGATATCAGAGTCCAAAAAAATAAGTACAACAAAGTTAATTTAAATTCATATAACAGGCTGGGTGTGGTGGCTCACACCTGTAATCCCAGCACTCTGGGAGGCCAAGGCAGGTGGACTGCTTGAGCTCAAGGAGTTCCAGACCAGCATGAGCAAGAGTGAGACCCAGCTCTACTCCAAAGAGAAAAAATGAAAAACTAGCTGGGCATTGTAGCAGTGCCTGTAGTCCTAGCTACTCTCTGAGCCAAGAGGATCCCCTGAGTTTGAGGCTTCTGTGAGCAATGATGCCAGGGCACTCTACCAGGACAACAGAGTGAGATTCTGTCTAAATAAAAAAAAAAAAAAAGAATTCATATGATGAACATATTATTTACAAATCATGTGGGTATAGACAATAGGAATGCTGTAAACACCAAACAAATATGATAGTGATTTCTATCTCTGAAGAGGCTATTGAAGCTGAGTTTCAGTGCAGTCTTTCCTTGGAGGCTTTTTTAGATCAAACAGATTTACATTTTTCTCTTTTAGAAAGTTCTGTGAACTAAAATAAAATATTAAGCCTCCCTTTAAGCAGCTACCTGACTGGACCCCCTTTTGGCCAAAAACGCTCCCTAAAGCTGCTGGCCATGAGAAAGGAGATCTGACCTGCCTCATCATGCCCCTCCCCTGCGTAGGGACGCCCTCTGTGACTCCCTAACAGGTCCAAGGCTGTGCAAGACCTTCCTGCAGGTCCTCAATGTGCATAACAAACCACTGGAGTCTGTCTGGCACTTTGTCTTTAATTAACAGGCCCTTTATCTTAAACATTCCTTTCACCAACTCTTGGTCTTTTAAGCAAAGCTTACATTTTTTAGCCATTTAACAGTTAAAGAATCTTTAAACCCCCCTCACCTGAAAGCCCTCTCCACTTCCAGATGTCTCTCCTTTTTTAGCCAAAGCACTGTGTTTTGCAGGTATTGATTTATGACCTCACCTGTAATTCCTGTCTCACCCCAAATGTATAAAACCAAAGTGTAACCCTACTACTGAGCGTCCACCTGCTCAAGGCTTCTTATGAGTGGCTCCGGGTCACGGTCCTCAAACTTGACTCAGAATAAACCTCCTTTAATTGTTATACTGAGTATCCCAAGTATGGCTTCTTCTTTTCAACAGATAGTTCTTTAGGTGCGAATGCTCATTCAGTTAGTGAGGTTTGTTTAATAAGCCTCATTAGCTCTGGTTTTGCTCCATCCTGCATTCTCTGTCTTTATTACACAGCCCATTTTGGAGGCATAATTGTCTTCAAAGCAGGTGACTCATTTCATCCCTGGCCAACATACCAAGCATTCTTCACGGGAGCTCATAACGTTTAAAACCAAAACCTTTGGAAGCAAAGCAGATCACATAGGTACTATCTGCCCTAAACTCCGGAGTCCTCATCAGGACCACACAGTTGTGCAGTGGGTTAGCTACTTATTAGCAACTCTATAAATACTTTTTGACTCATCAACTGTGTGGGGGGTTTTATTGTTTGCTAAATGTTTGCTTAGTCGAATTTCTCCTAATGGAATGTAAACAGTGTGACTGTTTAGGACAACATTGTTTTCTGAATCTGTTTCCCCTTAATTTTCTGTTGTAAAATGTTCAGAAAAGGAGGGAAAACAAAATTTATCTTTTACTATGATAAAATTGAAAAAGGGATCTTGAAATCTGTGTTCAGATCTGTTGAGAGAAATCGAATGGATATAAGTAGTTTTGTGGGGAAAAAAGTTATAATTTCAGGAAATAAAGCCAATTGCAGTTTGGAATTTTAACTTTTTAAAAAATACTTCTTTAAAAAAAACTATTGAGAAAAAGAAGGGTAACGACGAAAGAAAGACAGGATTTAGAGGAGTTAGCCGCCAGCGCAGAGGCTCACGCCTGCAATCCTAGCATTCAGGGAGGCCAACACAGTCTATTGCCTGAGCTCAGGAGTTCCAGACCAGCCTGAGAAAGATAAGATTAAGACCCCAATCTCCACTAAAAGTAGAAAAATTAGCCTGGTGTTGTGGCAGGCACCTGTAGTCCCAGCTACTCCGAGGCTGATGCAAGAGAATCGCTTGAGCGCAAGAATTTGAGGTTGCTGTGTGCTATGATGCCACAGCACTCTACCCAGAGTGACACAGTGAGATTCTATCTAAAAAGAAAAAATAAAGAAAGAAAAAGAATTAGAGGAGTTAAATGAGGACCCCATCATTCATAAAAAAGAAGGAAAGAAAAATATGATGTATGCTTGAGATAGAGAGAGAAGAAAGACCTTTTTATCAATTCTGTTATAAACCAAGACAACTGCAAAAGAGCTTTGTCTACATGGGATGGGATTTTGACTTGCATTATAAGCGACTTGCTCCTATACTTGAATGATGAAATAAGGGTTTATATATTGTGCAATTAGAAGTAGTAATTTGAGAGTTGGGCATCCGTCATCTAATTTTTTTTACAAAAAAGTAGACACTGAAACTGACTAGATTAAATTGCTTGCTCTTGGTCAGGGCCCAAATTAGCAGCAGAACTATGTCTAAAACGCAGATCTTAATTATCCATCCCAGCACACACATATCACTAGCTTTCGGTACATAAGAATTGTTATTAATCATATTTTACTTTACCGAGATAAAGCAGATAGTGCAGCATGTCAATACCACTGGCGGTGTGGCACTCTGACACAGGTCAACATTTTGAAACATAACCTCCCAAGAGGGGTAGACCGAAAGCCACCCTTAAAGGTTTTAATATATTGTTCTATGACTGGAACACTATCAAGGGAGTTTTTTGGCTGGGCGCCGTGGCTCATGCCTGTAATCCTAGCACTTTGGGAGGCCGAGGTGTGCAGATCCCCTGAGCTCACAAGTAGAGATCAGCCCAAGCCAGAGCAAGACCCCATCTCTTTATATATATATATGTATATATATAGACCTCACTTTGTCACTCAGTCGAGTGCTGTGGCATCATAGCTGACAGCAACCTCAAACTCTTTGACTCAAGCGATCCTCTTGCCTCAGCCTCCCAAGTAGCTGGTACTACAGGTGCCTACCACGACACCCAGCTATTTTTTGAGATGAGGTCTTTCTCTGGCTCAGACTGGTTTCTAACCTATGAGCTCAGACAATCCACCTGCTTCAGTGTCCCAAGTGATAGGATTACAGGCATGAGCCACCGCTCCCAGA
Source organism: Loris lydekkerianus (assembly GCA_963574355.1). Lineage (NCBI taxonomy): Eukaryota > Metazoa > Chordata > Mammalia > Primates > Lorisidae > Loris > Loris lydekkerianus. Next base: position 54,959 of record CAUYPK010023798.1, read on the forward strand.
CATGACTTTCTCCTTAATGTCTATCTTTTTTGGAGGATTTCTCTAATATACAAATAAAATTAATTCAAGGAAAAAGAAATATGCAGCCCAGTCTTCCTCTCAAAGTAAGAAAGTGCTATAAAGATGTAAAATAGCAATTAACACTCTAATAATTTTAATTTTCCCAATATCAGCCCCATCACATGTCTGTCCTCATTCTTCTCACTGGCTTGCAGCTCACAGTCCTGCAGTGCAGTCCAGCTCACCGTCTGCTTCTTCCTCAGCACTGTCTCATCTAGTGCTCACGGTCAGTCTTTGACCTTAGCTGTTGTTACCACCGTGCTGTAGATGTGGAAACTAAGCATCAGAGTAAATCATTTTCAGAATTCATTATATTCATTATGCAGCCATGCAAATCAGCATTTTGCTGATAATTTAATATGATGAGAAAACACTAATGAAAAAATTGTCATTAAATAAACCCTGCAGGTCATAACCTACATTAAAGGAATCAAACTTTCTTCCTCAAGTATTTCAAAATTTCCACAAAAGGCAGCCACTAATTATAACAATATGATTGGGCCCATAGTAATTTTTATTGTCTAACAAAATCAACATCAATCCTTCATTACATTCATTGCCACCACCTACCACTAATTTACTTATGATCTTCAGTTAACATATGAACAGTTTATTTCTTAGTAAAATAATAAATGTTTTATTCTTTGTTACTGTCTTCCCAAAAGCCATCTGATTTCCTATCTTTCTGGGGAGTATGCAAGATTGAAAATAACTATCATTTCTTCAGTAGTTAGATGGGATTTTTTTGGACAGAGTCTTACTCTGTTGCCCTGGGTAGAGTGCCTGTGGCGTCATAGCTCACAGCAACCTCACACTCTTGGGCTCAAGCAATCCTCTGGCCTCAGCTTCCCAAGTAGCCGGGTTTATAGGCACCTGGGACAACGCCGGCTATTTTTACTAGAGACGGGGTCTCACTCTTGCTCAGTTTGGTCTCAAACTCCTGAGCTCACGCAACCCACTCCCCTCAGCCTCCCAGAGTGCTAGGATGACAGGCATGAGCTACTGGTGTAGTTATTTTGTGCTAGATATTTCATAAAACACTATGCATATATTAAACCTCTCAATCTGATGACATCTCTATAAAATGAATATTATTTAGTGCCAGGAGCCAAAGCTTAAAAAAAGAGTTTTCTCCAGAAAAATACTACAATAAATCAATTACAACCAGACAGGCAAGAAAAACATCCTGACCATTGGATTACCACACTTGCTC
>CAUYPK010023801.1:0-15171 GCA_963574355.1 Loris lydekkerianus
TTTACTTAATTATTGTGTTAAGACATTTATACTCTATACTTAATAGATCCAACGTGTACACTTGCAATCTGCACCATAATGTGATTCCACCATTCATCCTCCCTCCACCTGACCTCCTTCCACCCCTTTCATCTCCCCTCTCCCACCTTCATTCTGGTCCATAGTTGTGATTTATTCTTCATATGAAAGTGTGAGTGATTATAGATTGGTTTCATAATAGTACTGAGTACATTGCATACTTTTTCCTCCATTCTTGAGATACTTTACTAAGTAGGATATGTTCCAGCTCAATCCATATAAACAAAAAAGAGGTAAAGTCTCCATCTTTCTCTAAGGCTGCATAATATTCCATGGTGTACATATACCACAATTTATTAACCCATTCATGGGTCGATGGGCAGTTGGGCTTCTTCCATGACTTGGCCATTATGAATTGAGCTGCAATGCACAATCTGGTATACATATCTTTGTTATAAAGTGATTTTTGGTCTTTTGGATATACAACTATTAGAGGAATTGCAGGATCAAATGGTAGATCTACTTTTAGATCTCTGAGTATTCTCCATACTTCTTTCCAAAAGGGACGTATTAGTTTGCACTCCCACCAGCAGAGTAGAAGTGTTCCCTTTTCTCCACATCCACACCAACATCTATAGTTTTGGATTTTGTTATGTGAGCCACTCTTACTGGAGTTAGATGATATCTCAAAGTAGTTTTGATTTGCATTTCTCTGATGATGAAAGATGATGAGCTTTTTTTCATGTGTCTGTAGACCAGGTGTCTATCTTCTTCAGAGAAGCTTCTGTTCAACTCCCTTTCCCACATGAAATGGGATTACTAGTTCTTATTTTATTTTAGTTTTTTTAGAGGCAGAGTTTCACTTTGTTGCCCTCAGTAGAGTGCCATAGCATCACAGCTCACAGCAACCTCCAGCTCTTGGGCTTAGGCAATTCTGTTGCCTCAGCCTCCTGAGTAGCTGGGACTAAAGGCGTCTGCCACAATGCCTGGCTATTTTGTTGTTGTTGTTGTTGCAGTTTGGCCAGGGCTGGGTTTGAACCCACCACCCTCAGTATAAGGGGCTGGTGCCCTACTCACTGAGCCATAGGTGCTGCCATAGTTCTTTTCTTATTAATGAGTTTGAGTTCTCTGTGGATTCTGGTTATCAAACCTTTGTCAGAGGCATAGCCTGCAAATATCGTCTCCCATTTTGAGGGCTGTCTGCTTGCTTTACTTACTGTGTTCTTGGCTGTGCAGAAGATTTTTAGTTTGATCAGATCTACTAGTGTTGTTTCAATTGTCAGGGGGAGTTCCTCCTCATAAAGTATTCTCCTAGAAAATTTCTTCAAGTGTTTCCCCTGCATTCTTTCCAAGAATATTTATAGTTTCATGTCTTAAGTTTAAATCTTTTATCCAGTGAGAGTCAATTTTTGGTAATGGTGAAATGTGTGGGTCCAGTTTCAGTCTTCTACAAGTTGCCAACCAGTTCTCCCAGCACTAGTTGTTAAACAGGGAATCTTTCCTCCAATTTATATTTTTGATAGGTTTATCAAAGATCAAATGCTGTTAAGTGTCTGGGTTCATCTCTCAGTTCTCAATTCTGTTCCATACATCTACCTCTTTATTTTTTGTGCCAGTACCATGCTGTTTTGTTCATTATAGATTTATAGTATAGTTTAAGTCTGGTAGTGAGATTCCTCCTGATTTGTTTTTATTTCTGAGTAATGTCTTGGCTATACAAGGTTTTTTCAGGTTCCATGTAAAATGAAGTACTATTTTTTTTCCAGATCTTTAAAGTATAACTGTGGTGCTTTGATAGGAATGGCATTAAATTTGTAGATGGCTTTGGGTAATATGGACATTGTAACAATGTTGGTTCATCCCAGCCATGAGCATGGTATGTTTTTCCATTTGTTAACATTTTCAGCTATTTCTTTTCTCAGAGTTTCATAGTTCTCTTTATAGAGATCTTTCAGGTCCTTTGTTAGATAAATACCCAAATATTTCATCTTCTTTGGCACCACTGTGAAAGGAATAGTCCTTGACTGTTTTTTCAGCTTGACTGTTATTGGTATGTATAAAAGCTACTGATTTGTGAGTATTGATTTTATATCCTGAGACACTACTTTATTCCTTAATCACTTCTAAGAGTTTTATAGTTGAGTTCCTGTGGTTTTCCAGGTATAAAAATTATATCATCTGCAAAGAGTGAAAGTTTGATCTCCTCTGACCCTGTTTGGATGCCCTTGATCACCTTCTTCTGCTCATTGTGATGGCTAAGAGTTCCATTACAATGTTGAAAAGCTGTGGAGACAATGGGCAACCTTTCCTGGTTCCTCATCTGAGTGTTTTCAATTTTACTCCATTCAAAAGGATATTGGCTGTGGGTTTGCTGTAGATGGCCTCTATCAGTTTAAGAAAAGTCTCTTCTATACCAATCTTCTTAAGTGTTCTGATCATGAAAGGATGCTGGATATTGTCAAAAGCTCTTTCTGCATCTATTGAGAGAATCATATGGTCTTTGTTTTTTAGTTTGTTTATGTGCTGTATTATATTTATAGATTTATGTATATTGAACCAACCTTGAGACACTGAGATAAAACCTACTTGGTCATGGTGTATAATTTATTTGATATGTTGCTGGATTCTGTTTGCTAGGATCTTATTGAATATTTCTGCATCTATATTCATTAAGGATATTGGTCTATAATTTTTTTTTCTTGTTGGGTCTTTTCCTGGTTTGGGAATCAGGGTGACATTTGCTTCATAGAATGTGTTGGGTAGTATTTCTTCTTTTTCTATGTTTTGGAAAAGGTTAAGTAATATAGATACTAGTTCCTCTTCAAAGGTTTGGTAGAATTCTGATGTGAAACCATCTTGTCCTGGACTCTTCTTTTTTGGGAGATTTCATATAGTTGATGCAATTTCAATACTTGATATAGGTCTGTTCAGCATTTCCAATTCTTTCTGGCTAAGTCTAGGAAGGTGGTATGCTTCTAAGTATTGGTATTCCTTCAGATTTTCATATTTCTGAGGATAAAATTTCTCATAATATTCATTAAGGATTTTTTGAATTTCTGAGGAGTCTGTTGTTATTTCACTTTTGTCATTTCTGATTGATGATATTAGGGATTTTAATTTTCTATTTTTGGGTAGGTTGGCCAAAGGTTTATCAATTTTGTTGAATTTTTCAAAAAACCAACTGTTTGATTCATTAATCTTTTTAATAATTCTTTTGTTTTCAATTTCATTTAACTCTGCTCTAATTTTAGTTCTCTCTTTTCTTCTGCTGGATTTGGAGTTGGAATCTTTTTCCTTTTCCAGTTGCTTCAGATACCCCATAGTTATTGAATTCCTCTCTTTCCATTCTGTTGAGGAAGGTTTGCAACATGTCTTCATTATTGTTTTGTTCCAAAAATTTGGTAATTTCCTTCTTAATCTCATCTATAATCCAGCTATCATTCAGCATAAGGTTATTTAGTTTCCATGTCTTTGTATGAGTATGCAGATTCCTGTTATTGGTGAGTTCAACTTTTATTCTGTGACGATCTGAGAAAATACAAGGAATAATTTCTATACTTTTACATTTGCTGAGTTTAGACTTCTGACCTAAGATGTGATCAATTAAGGAGGATGTTCCATGGGCTGATGAGAAGAATGTGTATTCAGTTTTGTTAGGATGACATGCTCTATAGATGTCTATTAAATTCAATTGTTGTATGATGAAGTTTAAGCCCAATATTTATTTGCTTAGTTCCTCATTGGAGGATCTATCCAACACTGCCAAAGGGGGGTTAAAATCTCCAATATTATGGTGCTGGAAAATATTAAATTATTCATGTCTGTTAGGGTCTCCCTTATAATTTGAAGAACATTCTGGTTGGGCACATAAATATTAATAATTAAAATCTCATTATGTTGAGTGCTTCCCTTAACAAATATGATGTGACCATCCTTATCTTTCCTTACTTTTGTTGGTTTAAAGCCTAATGTGTCTGCAAATAAAATTGCAACCCCTGTTTTTTTCTGTTTTCCATTTGCCTGGATTATAGTTGTCCATCCCTTCACCCTGAGTCCATATTTATCCGTTAAGATATGATGAGATTCTTGTATGCAGCAGATATCTGGCCTGAGTTTTTGTATCCAGTCAGAGAACATGTGCCTCTTTAGTGGACAATTTAAGCCAGTCACGTTCATTGAGAGTATTGATAAGTCTGGTAGTATTTTGGGTGTCAAGTTTTTTGAAAGACCAGTGAAGGTTTTTAATCCTTTTGCCACCTGGAAGTTGTTGTTGTTTTTTTTTCATCACATATCAACTTTAATCACATAGCAATTATGTTCAGTATGGTTCTGTACATTTAACCATATTTCTACCATTGAACATTTCTGCTTTCACAATTATAGTATCACTACTATGAACATATTTATGATTACTTTCTTTTCTTTATTAAATATAGATGTGTACATTAATGCAGTCATGGGGTACAATGTGCTGGTTTTATATACAATTTGAAATATTTTCATCAAACTGGTTAACATAGCCTTCACAGCATTTTCTTAGTTATTGTTTTAAGACATTTATATTCTACACCTAGTAAATAATTTCTGAGTGAGTTTACTTTGGTGGTAGAACATTGTGGTCATCATTATGGACGATGGGTCTGAGAATATCTTGAAGAGCTGGTTTAGTTATGCAAATTTCTTCAACGTGTGAATGTCATTCAAGTATTTGACTTCTCCATCATATATGAAACTCAGTTTAGCTGGATACAGGATCCTGGGCTGAAAGTTTTTTGTTTTCGAAGATTGAAGGTTGATGACTATCCTCTTCTGGCTTGAAAAGTTTTAGCAGAGAGATCTGCAGCCATTCTAATATTCTTCCCCTTGTAGGTTGTGATTTGCTTATGTCTGGCTGCTTACAGGATTTTTTTCTTTCATATTAACTTTGGCAAAGTTAATTACAATGTGTCTAGGAGATGCTTTATTTGAATTGAGTCATGCTGGGGTTCTGAAAGTGTCTGCTATCTGAATTTCAGTATCTTTTGCCATGCTTGGGAAGTTCTCCTCAATTATCTCTTGGAGTAGAGTATCTGCGCCTTTTGGGGCATCCTCTTCTCCTTCAGAGATTTCTATAAGAGGAATGTTTGCTCTTTTGGAGTGGTCTGACAATTTTTTCAGGGAATGATCTATTTTTGTTCTCCACTTCTCTTCATCTTTGAGCATTTGGGAGTATTCAAAAGCTTTTTCTTAAATGTCAGAGATCCTTTCTTCTTACTCCATTCTGTTATTGAGGGATTCTACTGTATTTCTCAGATCTTTAAGGGCTGCTAGTTCTTGCCTCAATGTGACAAAATCTTTGGTCATTTGGTCTTTGAATTCATTGAATTCTTGAGATAATTTTTTAATTACTCCTTGAATTTCTAATTCCAACTTTAGGTGCATTCTGTTAATCTTATTTGCAACCCAAATTCTGAATTCAATTTTTGACATCTCAGCCATTAGTTTAGGAATGGGATCTTCTGTTGTGTTGTTCCTTGGGGAAGTTGATCTACTCTGATTATTCCTGTTGCCAGAGTTTTTCTGCTGAGTCTGCCCCATGATTATTTTTCACTGTTTGGTTAGAGAAGCTGATAAGTTGAAATTGAATTTAGGGCTCCTGAAATTTTAATTAACCCACCCTTTACCAAAGAACTGGGTCTGGTAATTGCAGCTTTCCCCCTAAAGCAGTGATTCTTAACCTTCTTAATGCTGTGATATATTTTCATTGTTACAAACAGGTTGTGATCCACAGGTTGATAACCACTTCCCTAGAGCTTTACAAAGATCTCATTCAGTACTACAGCTTGCAACTCTGGGTACCTGCTTTTGTGGTGGGGCTAGATGGCTCTGTCCTGTATTCAGCTAATCTCTGTCCAATCCTAATGAATCAGTGGCTTTGGGCTGAAATCTCAGCTGTGGAGATATATAAGCAACTAGGACATCCCACCCCTGACAGGCAACAACTGAAAAAGGGGAATCCCACACTCCCATAGCAACATGACCAGGGTACAACCTTGGTGAATCCCCAGGTGCTCGACCCAGGTCAAGAGTTCCAAACCAATTGTTCCAGTCTACACAAACACAGATCAAGTGGGAGAGTTCAAAAGGTCTCCATCAACTAGCCAGCGGGGGGTCCACTGGCAGCTCAAGTGTAACTCACTCCAGTGCTCTGTGGAGTCAGAAAGGCCCACCCAGCAAAATAGTCCAGGGGGGCTAGTGACTCCTTCCCCACTTTGCACCTCTGTCACATGCAGGCACTGGTGGCCCCACAGGGCTGTGGCCCAGTTCCATCCAATGAGAAAATGCACCAGGAATTTGGGTCTGTCAGAGTAAGAGGGAAGTCAATGCCTTGTTGGCCAGGTGACCATACTGCCAACAGCTTGCTGGGAGAGCTGAAGTCTGATACCTGAGGTGTTCAACCTGTCTCCACTCAGGTTCCCACACCTCAGCCCTCCACCCATGGTGCGTAGTCCCAAGCTTCTGCCCACTGCTGAGTTGCACTTTCTTAGAGCTAGGCCAGACACCTTCTCCCCTGTGCCTTTCTTCACTGTTACCAGATTCACATTTACAGTGTAGCTGCGATGCTGCAGTTCATGAAATTCCCAGTACTAATAAAGAACTGCAGACATTCTGGTCTCTGCAGGGTTTGGGCTTCTAGACTGCCAGGCAAGTGGGGAAGGGTGGACTGGAAGTTCAAATTTGCAGGGGAAATATTTGTTCAACCTTCCTGCCAGACAAATGAATGCCCAGGCTCACAGCAGGGACTCTCTGGAGGAGTCCCAGCTTCCAGCAACTTGTTTCTGTGGTGTGAGAGAAGACAATCTCAGTTCACTGCTCACTAGTAGAGATCCCAAAGCAAGTAAGCAACTCCCTTTGGAGAGGGGACAGACATGCATCCTCTTTGGGATAGGTTCTGTACCTGAAATTTGTTTCCCTGGAGTTGCAGCTTGCTTCAGCAGAGAACATGAGCAATTATCAATCTCGTCTCTCAGATAAGCTCCCACCCTTCAGCTTTGTTGTGTTCTTTCTGGCTGTTATCTCTCTCTCTGGATGAAAGCTGGGTCTAGTCAGTCATCTTCCCCCATACCCCCTTGTGCTTGTTGAATGTAATAATTGGAGTTAGGGAAAATAGCCAACCCAAGGATTTAGCAAAATACAAGACACGCTGAAACAAAACAAACAAACAAAAAACAAACAAAAAAGCAACCACACACACACATAAACAGACAATCAAAAACAAACAAACAAACAAACAACAACAACAAAAAACTCATATAGCCTGATGTCAGCACTCTCAGCAACTTTAAGAGGAAGGGAAGAAGAGAAAAAAAAAATGATAATAATTTAAAAAACCCCAATAATTCCTACAAGAAAGGAATAAGGAAAAAGTGCAAAACAGCTAAAAGAATGAGCAAAGAAAAAAGGCAACGACAACAAAAAAATTATTTATATATATATAAACGTACGACTATATGTATATATGCCGTAAGGATTGACTTTAGTAGGAATATATTTATCTTGCAATATACTTTCTGGACACCAGGTGGTGCCATCAGTAGTTCCAAGGCTTATACCTGTTTCCCAGCTCAGATTGTTCTTGGTGGTTGTCTGGTTACCTGCTTGGTGCTTAGACCTTGCAGAACTGTTGATTCCACCAATCTCAAAAAATCTTCACAGGCAGATTTCACAAATTCTCCCTGCAACAGTTCCTGTGAAGTGTGAGATATTCTGGGCCCGTTTTGAGTGTAGGACAACTGTCTGCAGGTGAGACTCAAATCGCCGCACATAGCCTACTCAGAAAGGTGCCTCCAGAGAGGCCATGTCCCAAATTTTAAAACAATGGCCACTTCCTATCAGGTTCTTTCCCATCTGAGTGTCTTTCCTGACGCCTAAGTGTGGTGGTGCTGTTCTAGATACCACCCCACTCTGGCCACCAAATTCTGCTCAGGAGTCCACAATTCACCAATCTTTCCACACAACACCTAGTTTCCCTATGAACTGGGAATTGTAATCCTCTGGTGTGTGTGTGTGTGTGTGTGTGTGTTGGGGGGGGGGGGTTAGTTGCCACTGCTGCAGCCACAGAACAGAAACTTTCCTGGCAATCTCCACAGCTCTGGATTACACTCAAAGTTCAGTAATCTGCCACCTTGGTGCACACCCTGAGCTGCCACTCCACACCAATATTCCATACTGGGAATGATCTAGCCCACTCACTCTCACCTGTTTTTCTGGGAGAGCTGAGCTAAATGTCTTTTCCATCTACCATCATGCTCTGCCTCCTAGATACGTATTTTTAAAAGCCCATGTCAATATTCAGTTAGATTTATCCTCATTTTTTTCATTTTCTTTGTTTACCATTGCTTTTTCTTGTTAGACTTCCCACAAAATTTTAAAAGTTTCCTTAAGGAGGATTTGTTGCTAGTAAACATTTAGTTTTGTCCAAAATTGTTTGTTCTTATTCTTGGACTGTGTATTTGCTGGATATTTAATTCTGTGTGTGCATGTGTAACACACAGTTTTTTAAATCCTGCATTTTTACTTAGCATAATAATGTGACATGAACATTATATAAGCTCCCAAATAATCTAAAAAATGATTTAGTGGCTGTTTAATATTCTATTTATGGATAAACTATAATTTATTTACATCATCTCCAAATATTTATTATGTAGGTAGTTTCCAACTTTTCACTATAATATTAGTACTGTAGCAAACATCCTTGTACATAAATCTTTGTCCTCATTTCTGAATATCTCTTTAGGGAATATTACTAGAAGTGAAATTTCTGGGTCAAACTATTTCAGCCTTATAAATTTAATTTAATTTTATCCCTCCTCCCACTATGTACCTTTGACTGAGGCAAAATTAAAATTTTTGCTTATATCAAAGTAAAGCTCATACATGATTAAAAAATCGAACAGAATGGAAGGATTTAAAATGAGAAAGGATGTACCCTTGTTCTTTTCCTACCCTTTCTGTGCCCTGTTTTCTACTTGAAAGACTTTTATTTTTTATTTTTGATCAGAGTTCTTGCAGCTATATCTATACTTCGCAATAGTTTATTTCATTTCATTACTATTTTGTTCCTTCCTACTTTGTAAATAAAGATGTCAGCATCCTCATTCTTTTCTTCCTTTCTTCTTTCATGTCTTTCCCACTGTCCATGTGTTGTAAGTCTATAGTTATACTTTCAAGATGAGACACCGTAAATTATTTTGTAATCATGGTCAAACATTTTAGCAGCTGATTGTAAAGATGGATACAGTAAGCTTTACATGATGCCAACTGTGCATGTTGCCCCTGTAGAGCTAAGCAGAGCATGGGATTTCCCCGCTTCCTTCTGCTTCTCCCCCTCTTTTACTGTCCCTTCCTTATCCACCTTTTTTTTTTTTTTTCTAAATTGACTTTTCTTCCTTTATCCTATGCCTAAATATTGGAGTGACACCAGAATTTATTCTGTCAAATGTGATAAAAAGATAAGATAATTTTCGTGGGAAAAACAGTTTTTTATAAAACTTGATGCATAATATTTGTATGCAATTATAGGGTGCATTTGATATTTTGCCACCAGAGTAGAGTGTGTAATGATCATGTCAGGGTGTCTGATGAGTCCATTACCTTGAGTATTTATCATTTCTATGTCCCCTCTTCAAGCTATTTTGAAATAGACAATACATCATTAACTATAATCACTATGCTCTGCTAGCCAATAATTAGAACTTATTCCTTTTGTCTAATGATATGTTTGTACTTATTTAACAACCTCTCATTAATATGCTTTGAGTTGATTGTCATATATGATGAGAGATGGGGATTCAGTTTAATTCTTCTGCATATAGACATCTAATTTTTCCCAGAGCCATTTATTGAAAGGGTGTCCTTCCCCAGTGTATGTATGTTCTTGGAGGCTGACAGAAATAAGTTGGCTGTAAATTCATGAATTTATTTCTGGATTCACATTCCTTTGGTCAAGGCATATGTGTTTATTGTAATGCCATGCTGTTTTGATTACTATAGCCTTGTGATGTATTTTGAAGTCATGTGCTGTGACCCCAGCTAGTCCTTTTTGCTCAGGCTTACTTGGGCTATGAAGGCTTGTTTTGATTCTGTATAAATTTAAAATTGTTTTTCTATCAAATATTTCTGTGAAAAATGACCTTGGGATTTTGATAGGAATTGCATTGGATCTGTCAATTTCTTTGCATAGAGTGGTCATTTTTATGATATTCTTCTGATCCATGAGCGTGGGATATCTTCACACAGGACGTCTTTCCATGCCTTTGTGTTCTGTGCAGTTTTTCTCATCAGAGTTTTATAATTTTCTTTGTAAAGATTTTTCACCTCCTTTATTAAACTTATAACTAGGTGTTTTATTGGGGGTTTTTTGGTAGCTATTATAAATGGAATTGTTTCCTTGCTATTTTCAGCTGGTTTATTATTGCTGTATAGACATGCTAATGATTTTTGTATGTTCATTTTGTATGCTATGACTTTACTGAATTTATTTATCAAATTTAAGAGCTTTTTGGTAGTGGAATCTAGGTTTTTCTCTATTTAAGGTCATGTCATTTGCAAAGAGGGTTGATTTGAGTTCCTCTTTTCCTATTTGGATGACTTTTATTTCTTTCTCTTGTCCCTTGCTCTGGCTATGACTTTCAGTACAATATTGAGTAAGAGTTGTGAAATTGGGCATATTTGTTTGTTTTTTCAGTTCTTAGAGGAAAGACTTTCAGCTTTTCCCCATTTACTATGATGTTAGCTGTTGGTTTGTCATATATAGCTTAAACTCTGTTGAGATTCATTTCTTCTGTGCCTAGTTTGTTAAGAGTTTTTATCATGAAGTTATGTTGATTTTCATCAAATGCTTTTTCTGTGTCTGTTGAGATGATTTTATGTTTTTTATCTTTCATTCAGTTGATGTGGTATATCATGTTTACTGACCTGTACATGTTGATCATCCATGCATCCATGGGATAAAACTCCTTTAATTGTGGTATTATCTTTTTAATGTGCTGTCGGATTCAGCTTTCTAATATTTTGTTGAGGCTTTTTTAAAATCTGTGTTCATAGGAATATTGCCCTGTAGTTTTCTTTTTTAAAAATTTTGTCCTTGTCTAGTTTTAGTATCAGGGTGATGCTGGTCTTGTGGAGTGAGCTAGGGATAATTTTCCTCTTCAAATTTCTGGAATAGTTTGAGAAGAACGGAGTTCTTTTTAGAATTCAGCAGTAAGACAGAGATTCTTTTCTTTCTTGGGAGACATTATTGACTCAGTCTCATTACTTGTTATTGGTCTGTTCATGTTTTCTATTTCTTCTTGATTCAGTTTTTGTAGGTTGTATGTGTCCAGGAATTGATCCATTTCTTCTAGGTTACTAGGTTTGTTAATCTACAGTTCCCACTAATACTCTCTGATAAACTTTTGTATTTTTGTGGTTTCAGCTGTAATGTCTCCTTTTGAATTTAAGATTTTGATTATTTGAATCTTTTCTTGTTTTTCTGAATCCAGCTAGAGGTTTATTGACTTGGTTTACCATTTCAAGAAAACAACATTTTATTTTATTGATAGTTGGTATCATTTTTAGTCTTTTTCACTTAGCTTTTCTCTGTTATTTGTTATTTTTCTTCTACTAACTTTGAGTTTGTGTTGTTCTTCCTTTTCTAGCTACTTGAGGTGTAAACAGATTATTTATATGAAATATTTCTACTTTTCTGATGTAGGCATTTACCACACTAACTCCTTTAAACTTTTATAACTGTAGTCCACAGGTTTGGGTATGTTGTTTTATAATTTGCATTTATTTGAAGACACTTTTTAATTTTCTCTTAATTCCCCCTTGACCCAATGGTCATTCAAAAGCATATCATTTATTTTCCATGCACTTTTAAAATTTCCAAAGTTTTTCTTATTATAGATTTCTAGTTTTATATTGTGGTCTGATATTATTTTGATTATTTAAAATTTGTCCAGGGGGGACGTCTGTAGAGCTGATGCTTTCTGCATCCCATTTCAACAGCCACTAGGTCTATCAGAGCACAGCACTGAGGATACCATAAGAGAAAAAAAAGGGAGGAAGAAATAGCTGAGCAGATGTTAAAACAGTGTACAAGGCAGATTAAGAGAGGCTTCCGCCCAGAAGGAGAATTAAAGGACAGAAATTTAGCAAGTAACCTGGCAGATTAGAGCTACATCAAGAGAGAAGGTTGAAGAATGCACATCAACGCTGCTGAGGTGAACTGCAATGCCAAGGATACAAACAGAAGGTACAAAATCCATCACCAAGCAGAAAGAAGTCCCCTCCCCAATGAGAATAGCTCAGAGCACCCCATAAACAAACAAGCAGAGTTCAAAAGTCCTCCCATTATACTCCACAGGAGAGACCCTCTAAAAACTGAACCTACTTCCCCTACTAGGTGCCGTGGTGCTCTCCTGCCAGGCATAAAACTGTATATATTCTCTAGCTGCAATTTTGAGCTCCAAGCACTACCCTCCACTGTCACTCTGAGGTCTGGAGGCCTGTCCCCAAGGAGTCCAGATTCTTGGGTGTTTTCTCGAGAGGTGTGGACAGGGCCTGGACTGCTGCTGGTCAGGGCTGATTCTGTGGCACGAGAGTGAGAGCATGGTTGGCTGAGAGGAAACCACACAGGAGTGACGGTGCCCCAAGGCACAGAGCAACAGCCGTTTTTGGCAACAATAGAGCTCACTTCGAAATATTCTGAAGTCACACCCCCTGTCTCTCTGGACAACAAGAGGAGGCTTGGCTTCTTCTCAGGTGGCAACCATTTGCAGAACAGATCTGGGATGGAAACTCAGGCCCCGTGAGTAAAGGATTTGCCAGAGGTGATACTGGCCTGGGTGGAGCACAGGGACTAGAAAACACATGCACAGTGCCGGCAGACTCCCAGGGCAGGGCTGATCCAGAAGACAACTTTACAGAGCCTAAAATGCATCCAGCCCTCAGGAGATCATCAGCCTAGACAAAGGAGGGCAAGAGGCTAGAACTGACAGCTAACCATGCTGCAAATACAAACTACTGGCACCAGCAAAGATAGGGCCTGAGGCACAGGTTCTGTGAACTCAAAACAGCTTATCTTCTACAGGGGTATTTAGCTGGAACAGAAACAAATTCCACAAAGTTGTTCTGTTCTGTCAGTAACATCAATCAGGGGCAGTGCTGGAACTGAGTGAACAGCCCCAGCCTCCATCAAGTGCCCAAGCTTGTCAGGTCTCACCTCCCCCCAGATAGGGGCAGAGAGCAGTGGCCTGGCTGAGAAGACATACATCTCCTATGTTTCATACAGGTGCAAAACCCTGGAGTATCTGCTCATTGGGCAACTGGGTCACAGCCCTGTGGGGTTATCAGTGACTGGGTATGACAGAGGTGCAAGGTGGGGAAGGATGCATCAACCTTCCGAGACTAATCTATTTGCTGGATGGGTCCCCCTGACCTCACAGAGCACTGGAGCAAGTCATATTTGAGTTGTCAGCAGACCCCTGTGATCTAGTTGCCAGAGACCTTTTAAAGTCTCCCAGCTGAGACAGGTGCTGACTGAGACAATCTATTTGGACCTTTTGAACTAAGCCAATCACTGAGGATGATCCAAGTGGTTCCCTGGGTGTGTGGTTGTAGGAAGGTTTGATTTTCCTTTTCCAATTGTTGCTTGTGGGGGGCGGGGTGACTTAATTGCTAGTATTTCTCCACAGCTGAGACTTCAACCCAGTGTAACTGTTTCACTAGGATCAGACAGAGATCAGCTGAAAACAAGACAGAGCCACTTAGCCCCTCCACACCAAGCAGATCCCAAGTTTCTCAGGCTGTAGCACTGTACGGGTTCTTGGGAAACCTCCAGGGGAAAAGGTACAGACACCAGTCCCAGCTTTTGGGCAAAGGGCTGGTTAATCACTACTCTTGGAACCCCAAACCCAACTTTTCTTTATCCATTTATCTAGTCAAACGTTGTAAAATAATCATGGGGCAGAAGCAGTGAAAAAACTCTGGTAACATGAATAATCAGAGTAGATCAACCCACCCAAGGAAAGATATGGTAGATGTAACTGAAGATCCTATTCATAAACAGCTGGCCAAGATGTCAGAAATTGAATTCAGAATTTGGATTGCAAACAAGATTAATAGAATGGAGGAAAGGTTGGAATTAGAAATTTGAGGAGCAATTTAAAAGTTGGAATTAGAAGTTCGAGGAGGAATTCAAAAGTTGTCTCAAGAATTTAACAAATTTAAAGACAAAACCACCAAAGATTTTGACACATTGAAGCAAGAATTTGCAACCCTCAAGGATCTGAAAAATACAGTAGGATCCCTCAGTAACAAAGTGGAGCAAGAAGAAGAAAGTATTAATGACATTGAAGACAGAGATTTTGAATGCACCCAAACTCTCAAAGAGGAAGAGAATTGGAGAGTAAAAATGGATCATTCTCTCAGAAAGCTATGGGATAATTTGAAGAAGGCTAATATCCACCTCATTGGAATCCCTGAAAGCGATGAAGTGGCTTTGCAATGCAAAAAGGCTCTTCTCCATGAAATTATGAAAGAGTATTTTCCAGACATGCCAAGAGATTCTGAAATTCAGAAGGCAGACAGTTTCAGAACCCCAGCATGACTCAATTGGAATAAGCACCCCTCAGGCACATCATAATTAACTTCACTAAAGTTAATATGAAGGAGAAAATTCTGAAAGCAGCCAGACTTAAGAAAACCATTACCTACAAAGGGAAGAATATTAGAATGACTGCAGATCTCTCTCCTGAAAACTTTCAAGCCAGAAGAGAATGATCATCAACTTTTAATCTCCAAAACAAAATAACTTTCAACCTCAGATCCTGTATCCAGCTAAACTGAGTTTCATTTATGATGAAGAAATTAAATACTTTAATGACATTCACATGTTGAAGAAATTTGCCATAACCAAACCAGCTCTTCAGGATATTTTCAGACCTATCCTCCATAATGACCAGCCCAATCCTCTACCACAAAAGTAAACTCACTCAGAAACTTTTGATCAAACTTCAACTTCCACATTGGCTAAAGGATTAAAAATGTCCACTGGAACTTCAAAAAACTCGATACCCAAAATTTTACCAGACTTATCAATATTCTCTATTAATGTGAATGGCTTAA
>CAUYPK010023803.1:0-28923 GCA_963574355.1 Loris lydekkerianus
CCCCCAACCTTCCACACTTGGGCACATGGGATTCCCTGGCCACAGCCACCCAAGTAGCGGGGTCGGCAGGTGCCTGGTACAAAATCGTGCTTTTTTTTTTTTTTTTTTTTTTTTTTTTTGTAGAGATAAAGTCTCATTTTATTGTCCTTGGTAGAGTGCCATGGAGTCACACAGCTCACTGCAACTTCCAACTTCTGGGCTTAGGTGATTCTCTTGCCTCAGCCTCCCAAGTAGCTAGGACTACAGGCGCCTGCCACAATGCCCGGCTATTTTTTTGTTGCAGTTTGGCTGGGGCCAAATTTTAAACCACCACCCCTGTATGGAGCCAGCACTTAACTCACTGAGCCACAGGAGCCGCCTGACACCTGGCTATTTTTAAAGATGGAGTCTTGCTCTTGCTCAGGTTGGTCTCCAACTCCTACGCTCAGGCAGTCCACCCGCCTCAGCCCCCTACTGTGCTAGGATTACAGGTGTGAGCCACCACGCCCAGCCACCTTTGTGAATTTTTCAAACCAGTTCCTGCCACAGTGCTCTGGGGAGCGTCACCACCTGGCTCTGCGGTATCAGCTAGAAAGTATGGCTCTTGAGTTTATTCTTGTTTCAGAGGTAACGGACTAGCCTCCTTTATTTTAGTGCCCGCCACGTTCTCTCCATGCAGTGTCTCCAAGGCAGTGTCTTAGCCCTTTGAGGTAGAAAGTCCCTCTTGTGCAGGAAGCTGAAGTTGAGGGATGGAGCAGAGGTGCAAACCCAGCTCTGTGGGAGTCAGTTCTGGGAGCCAGTGGCCCCTGGGACTTGCCACAGAGTTGATGCTTGGCAACCAGCACCCATCCCACTCCACCTTTCAGGACTCACCCAGTACCAGCACTAGTGATGGGCCTGGGAGTACTTTGGGGCTGAGAATTGCAGCGCTTTCTATTTATATATTCATTACCCAAACAGGGTCATTGCAGAGACACTGGCCTGGGAGATTACACAAGGAAATGGAGACAAGGCAGGCCTGTCCACGGCCCCACCCTGGGCTCTGCCCTGCTCCCTGGTGGCACAGCCCCTCATCAAGTAGAGAGAAACTGTCAGGGTTTCTGTCTCTGTGACTCAGCTGTGACCTCTGGGGAATGTGGCCCTGCCCACCTGGCCCTCAGCCCTCAGGTGCGAAAGTCTCCTCCCACCTGGCCCAATGCTCTCAGTTGCAAATCAGCCCAGCAGCTGAGGTTCCAGGGAGCCAGGCCCAGTGTCCTGATAAACTCTGGTTTCAGTTGATGTGACCACTGATCCTCTTCTTTTAGCAGACGCAGATTAGTATATAATACATCCCTGAGGTTTTGTGAGGCCCAGAGGTCCGGTCAGAGCCACATGCTTTACTCGTGAAGTCATGGGCACAGACACAGTGGGTAGAAGGAACTGGAAGGGACCTTAGGGCTCCCTCCCGCATTTTGCAGCTGAAACCTGGCCATGGGGTCACCCACTGTTACTCAGTGGCAGAGCCCAAGTCTATGTACAATGGACTTTTTTTTTTTTTTTTTTTGAGACAAAAGGTAAAGTGGTCTCTATTAAGCAGGGAGGGTGGGTATCGACCAGGGGGATCTGCCTGGTTCATCCTCGGTACTTTTGGCAGGCCTTCACCGCAGACCTGTGCATGGCCCCCTGAGGCAGCCCAGACAGCCAGAGAAGAAAACACAAACGTTTTTTCCCCGAGGATCCTTGAAATGCATGGGGCATGACATCTCTGGAGTTCTATGGCCCAGACAACCCAGATCTGGTTGAATTTAAGATACCTCTTAATGCTCACTGCCTCTTTCTGATTAGAGCAGTGGCCTTTTACCAGTAAAACATTTTTAGTATGTGTCACATACGATTATTTTGACCTATATTTTAAACTATACAAAGAGTTATTTTAAAATCATATACATGAACTGTCATAAATAGAAACTTGGAAAGCCCAAAAAAGATGAAACAATTTGTACAAATTGTATTTAATAAGGGTACAAAGCATTTTGAATCCAGTAAAATATTGCTAGTTTTAGTACAAGCAGTGATTACTTTCATTTTCTCGCAAGTCCATAGTGGATTCACTTTTTTTTTTTTTTTAACTAATTTTTTTTTTTTTTTTTTTTTTTTGAGACAGTCTTGCCATGTTTCCCAGGCTGGTCTTCAACTCCTGGCCTCAGTCCTCCCAGCTCAGCCTCCCGAGTGGCTGAGACTACAGGGGGAGCCACAATGCCTGGCTAACATCTTTTTCCTGTCCCAGAATATGAGATAAAATAGTCCTCCTGTCTCCTTAGGCCCTTAGGCTCCTCTTGACAGGGACAGTTTCTCAGACTTCCTTTGTTTGAATGTTCTTTTTTTTTTTTTTTTGCAGCTTTTGGCCTGGTCTGGGTTTGAACCCACCACCTCAGGCATATGGGGCCCATGCCCTACTCCTTTTTGAGCCACAGGCGCCACCCATGTTTTAATGTTCTTGACAGTTTTCAGGAGCACTAGTCAGATACTTTAAAGGGCAGTGGTTCTCAACCTTCCTAATGCCGCAGCCCTTTAATACAGTTCCTGTGGGTCGCAACCCACAGCTTGAGAACCTCTGTTATAGGGTGTCCCACTGTTGGGACTTGTCTCAGTTCTTACAATGGCACATGGGTTGTGTGTTACTGCAAGGAAGACCACAGGGGTGACGCACCCTTCTCATCATGCTGTATCAAAGGCATATCTGTCACTGTGACTTGTCATTGTTGATGTTGACGATCACCCGGCTGAGGCGGTGTTCGTCAGGTGTATCTGCTCCAGAGTTTTCCTTTCCCTGCCTTGTACTGGCCTCTTAGGAGGGATGTCACTACATGCAGCCCACGCTAATGGAGTAGGGAGTTATGTTTACCCTTATTTATTTTAATTCATTTATTTTGAGACAGTCTCAAGCTGTCGTCCTGGGTAGAGTGCTATGGTGTTGTAGCTCACAGCAACCTCCAACTCTTGGGTCAAGTGATCCTCTCGCCTCAGTCTTTCTATCTTTTTAGTAGAGCCAGGGTCTTGCTTTTTGCTCAGGCTGGTCTCCAACCGGTGAACTCAAGCTATCCACCTGCCTCAGTATCCCGGAGTGCTACCTTCTTGTTTTAATTAAATCTTTTTAAATCAGAGGTGGGGTTTCTCTGGAGTGCAGTGGCTATTCGTGGGCATGATCAGAGCGCACTGCAGCCTTGAGCTCCTTCCCTAAATGGTCCTCCTGCCTTAGCCTCCCGAGTAGCTGACACTACAGGCCTGCTCCACTGTGCCTGTCTCATTTAAAATAGACCAATTAGAAAGTCTGGGTCTAGGGTCAGTTTGTTGCAGTACTGTATTCAGTGGCTGTCAAAACCAAGTTCTTGATTGTGGTGATGGTTTCATGGGTGTAAATGTATATCAGAACTTACCAGATTGAACACTTATGTGCACTCAACTTTACCTCAGTAAGTTGTTTTAAAAAATGAAGAGACACCAAAAACAGGCTGGAAGGAGAGAAGTGCAGCATTCACCGGCTGTGCCCTGAGAACACTATACTGAATTTACAGTTCTGCCTATTAATTCTACTTCCCAAGGTACAAGCAGGTCTTTTAGGTGAGATGTCACTTTTGACAGCAAAATTACCTGGTAATGGAACCTTTCCAGACATCTATTTCTTTAGAAAAAGTCTGCAAGTTGGAATAGGTATCTTTTTAGTTCAAAAAATGAACAAAAACCATGTAACATCTTTAACTCTTCAAATACTTTGTCCTACGAGGAATCTCTTGGAGTAGCGTAAAGTTTTCTTAGTCATTTCTAAACTTATTAATAAATATAGCAAAATTTCTACCATATTTTTTTGGACATGGGGTCTCTCTTTCTGCCCAGGCTGCAGTGCAGTGGCCTGGTGGTAGATCACTGCAACCTCTAGCTCCTGGGTTTAAGCGATCCCACTTCAGCCTCCCACGTAGCTGGGACTACACGGGTGTGACGCAACGCCCAGCTAATTGTTCTATTTTTTGTAAAGACAGGATCTCAGTCTGTTGCCCAGGTTGATCTCCAGCTCCTTGGCTCAAGTGATCTCCCCATGTGCCAGAATTACGGGACAGAGCCACTGCACCTGGCCCACCATATATTTTTTTAAGTTCTTGGTTTCTTTTTCTTTTCTTTTTTTTTTTTTTTTTTGAGACAGAGCCTCAAGCTGTCACCCTGGGTAGAGTGCTGTGGCATTACAGCTCACAGCAACCTCTAACTCCTGGGCTCAAGTGATTCTCCTGCCTCAACTTCCCAAGTAGCTGGGACTACAGGTACCTGCCACAATGCCCGGCTATTTTTTTTTTGGTTGCAGCCACCTTTATTGTTTGGCGGGCCCAGGCTGGATTCGAACCTATCAGCTCAGGGTGTATGTGGCTGGTGTCTTAGCGGCTTGAGCCACAGGCGCTGAGCCAAGTTCTTGATTTCTTATACAAATAACTGCACTGAAGACATTCTGTAGATTATTGTGTGCACTTACAGTTACCATGTGGATTAGCTCCAGGACCTTACCTGGAAATACAATACTTCACTCAAATCAAAATGGTCAAACCATCAGCATTATATTTACCTAGATTTTTAAATGATACATTCTTTCCATAAAGTGCAGTGATAATATTACAAGCTGGAATTCTGAAGCCAAATGACCTATTCTTTTCCTATTAGTACTGGGTAGGTGACATTGGGGAATTTATCTAACTGCTCTGCCTTAGCTTCTACGTCTGAGAAATAGGGAGAGGGAATCACACTCTCCCTTGGGTTAAGGAGTAAGTTAGCACAGGGGAAGCTCCTGAACTTCGTCTGGTACCTAGTGCAAACTAATTGCTCAATGCATGTTAGAATTTTTCTTTTTTTTTTTTTTGAGACAGAGTCTCACTATGTCACCCTTGATAGAGTGCTATGGCATCACAGCTCACAGCAGCCTCAAACTCTCGGGCTCAAGTGAACCCTCCCAAGTAGCTGGGACTATAGGCTCCCGCCACAACGCCTGGCTATTTTTTCCTATTCTTTTTTCTTTTTTTTTTAATTGTTGGGGATTCATTGAGGGTACAATGCCCGGCTATTTTTAGAGACGGGTCTTACTCTTGCTCAGGCTGGTCTTGAGCTTCTGAGCTCAAGTGATCCACTCACCTCCACCTCCCAGAGTGCTAGGATTACTTCACTTGGCCGGTATTATTATTTTTAACTATTGACAACATATCTTCTCCAGTACAGAGGGGCCCACTAAAAAAATTGTATTTCATGATCTGGAAAATTAGCAAATATTACACAATGAGCTGAGCTATAATTAAACCATCTGGGCATTTTTCAAAACCTTCCATACTTAAACATTTATTTTTTTACTTGTTACTTCAAGTCTGCATCTTCCAACAGTATTTACAGACGGAAGTGTGGATTCCAGTGTTGGCCTCTGTGTATCCTGTCAGTCTTCTTTATTGTGGCAGGAAAAAGTGATTCCGCAATGGCTTATGGCTTTTTGTCTTTGGCATTTAATTAAGAAGCCTCTGGGCAGCGCCTGTAGCTCAGTGGGTAGGGCTTTGGCCACATGCACTGAGGCTGGTGGGTTTGAACCCAGCCTGGGCCAGCTAAAACAATGACAACAAAAATAGCTGGGTGTTGTGGTGGGCATCTGCAATCCCAGCTGCTTGGGAGACTGAGGCAAGAGAATCGCTTACACCTGGAGTTTGAGGTTGCTGTGAGCTGTGATGCCACAGCACTCTACCGAGGGTGAGATAAGTGAGACTCTGTCTCAGAAAAAAAAAAAAGAAGAAGAAGCCTCAAGCCATACATTGATAATTTCTTAATGAAATTTTGTAAATTACTAACCTGAGTATTACATGGCTTTAAGCACTGAAAAGATTTTGGTGGCTGGTCTTCGTGTACTTGACATTTAATTTCTATGTCTCATTAATCACATTGGCCTTGTAATATTGTTAGTACCTCAAGACCCAACACATGCTTAGAGTGAAGAATGTGATTGTTAGTAGCAAATGTAAATTTATGGTTTTTTTTTTTTTTTTTTTTTTTTTGAGACGGACTCTCACTCTGTCGCCCTAAGTAGAGGGCCATAGCATTATCCTAGCTCACAGCAACCTCAGTTTCTTGCTCAAGAGATCCTCTTGCCTCAGCCTCCCAAGTAGCTGGAACTACAGGCACATACCACAATGCCTAGCTAGTTTTTCTTTTTTTAGTAGGGATGGGAGTCTCACTCTTGCTCAGGCTGATCTCGAACTTCTGAGCTCAGGTGATCCACCTGCTTCAACCTCCCAAAGTGCTAGGATTATAGGCATGAGCCAGCTCCCCTAGCTTAAATTTATGGTCTTGACATTTAATTGAAACTTAAACTTTGCCAGCAACTTCTTGGATAATTGCTTTTCACCTGGCCACTGAGCTGAGCGTGTAAATGAATGAGTCAGTGGACTTTGATTTTAATGAAACCTGTGTACAGCCTTGCAGCACCATGGGCCAGGGAGGAGCCTGGACCGTAATTACACATATTGGAAGGAGGAAAGAACTTGAATGTGCTGGTGATGTGGACACAGTGGGGAGCAGTCGAAGAAAGAGCCTTAAGTAAGTAACCCAGGGTGAAATGCATTTCCAGAAAGGCTCTGAGGACACACTTCCAGGCTCACATCTCTGTGTGTCTGCATTTACTCAGATTGTAGGGCTCCCCAGTAACTTTGGAGGAGCCGCCTTAGAATTTTCGTCTTATGAGTCCTGCTGACCTAAGGCAGCAACTGGAACTGGACTTCTCAGCTCCTTTGTAGGTAAGGCACAGACATGTAACTTAGGCTCTGATGAGATGCACTCAAAAGAGACTCAGGAGGGCTCAGTGCCTATAGCTCAAGCGGCTAAGGCACCAGCCATATATACCAGAGCTGGCAGGTTCAAATACAGCCTGGGCCTGCCAAACAACAATGACAACTACAATCAAAAAATAGATGAGTGTTGGGGTGAGCGCCTGTAGTCCCAGCTACTCAGGAGGCTGAGGCAAGAGACTCACCTAAGCCTAGGAGTTGGAGGTTGCTGTGAGCTATGTGACTCTGCGGCACTCTACCAAGGGTGGTAAAGTAAGATGCTGCCTCTACAAAAAAAAAAAAAAAAGAGAGAGAGAGACTTAGGAGGAAGCTGAGAAAGGACAAGGCTGGGTGCATTGGCTCACACCTGTAATCCTAGCACTCTGGGAGGCTCCATCACTAATAAAATTAGAAAAAAATTGGCTGGGAGTGGTGACATGCAACCGTGGTCCCAGCTATTCGGGAGGCTGAGGCAGAGGATGACTTGAGCCCAGGAGTTAAGAGTTTGCAATGAGCCATGGTGACGCCACTGCACTCTAGCCTGGTGGCAGAGCAAGACAGGTCTCTAAATGAGTAAGTAAGACCTGAGAGACACTAAAGACAAGACAAGCCAAACAAAAAGCTCAAGGGGAACTATGATGTGCAGGGATTCAGGCCTGAAAGATAAACCATATGAAGAAAAATAAGGAAGTCATTTCCATAGAACTCAGGATTACTCTTCGTGGGGAGAGAAGAGAGTATTTTGGTGATGGGCACATGGAGGGCTCTGGGTGACGGGGTCAGCAAGGTTCTATTTTCTCACACAGTTGATTTTATAGGATTGCCTTATATTAATCCAGTAAGCTGTACACAGGTATTTATTTTATGCTGTTTTCTGTATTTGTGCTAGACTTAGCAATAAAAAAATGTTGATGTCATCCCAGCTCATGCCTATAAATCCAGCACTTTGGGAGGTTGAGGTGAGGATCACTTGAGGTCAGGAGTTTGAGACCAGCCTGAGCAACATAGGCAGACTCCGTCTCTACAAAAAAAAAAAAAAAGCCAAGCATGGTGGCAAGTGCCTGTAGTCCTAACTACTTGGGATTTTGAGGGACTCAGGTGCATAGGAGGGGAAGGTTGCAGTGATCAGTGATCCGCCATTGCACTCTAGCCTAGGAAAAAGAGTAAGACTTTAGAGTAAAACCACCTCTTACAAAAAAATTTAAAAAAATAAGTGACAGAAATCCAGAAAACATTTACTTATATTTTCACTTATTCATTTAGTCTTTTAATAAATTAACAGATTTTTTTTTAAGATGGAGTCTCAGTTGCCCTGGGTAGAGTGCCATAGCATTGTCATAGCTCACAGCAACCTTAGTCTCTTGGGCTCAAGAGATCCTGTGGTATCAGCCTCCCAAGTAGCTGCGACCACAGGCAACCACCACAACGCCCACTAGTTTTTCTATTTTTGGTAGTGATGGGGTCTCACTCTTTCTCAGGCTGGAGTGCCATTCACAGGCATGATCACAGCAGGATGCAGCCTCGAACTCCTGGCTCACCCAACCTCTGCCTCCCTAGTAGCTGGAACACAGATGTGCCACCACACCCCGCTTTCTAGAGCACCATTTTTTATCTCATAGAGTTAAATAAGTGTCTTGCCCACAGAGGCACTCAGGGCGCTCATTTGGCTGCAGCTATCACTGGCTGCATAAAAAGCTGTGCAGACCCAGTCCCTAGGACCTCTGCAGCTCATCGAATGCACCCTGTGTGTGCGGACAAGAAGGAAGTGTAGCCATCTGTTAATTATGTTAAACCCTTCCGATATGATCCTCATAAAATTATGACATGCTTTTTGTTCCTGAATCATAACTGAAGGAAGCCAGCCACAGACAGTGCAAGCAAGGGCTCACTGCACCATCACTAACCCACTTCAGGGACTGTCCTTGTTCACTCTTTCTTGCCAACAGCATTTCAAGAGCTTTTACATATAGCAAGAAAACCAAAATACATGGTAATATCAGCCCTAATTGAGGTGTGTAGCAATTTCTGGGGGAGTCGAGGAAGAAGAGATTAATTATCCCTGGGGGAAGTTTCACAGCAGTGATAGTCTAGCTGGATTTGTGTCTCACTGGTAGGAGGTCTCAGGGAGGCTGGAGCGAGTTGGAAGGGCTACAGGCAAAGGGGGCAGCTCCAGGAGGCCAGGGCTGTGGATGACACTAAACAACCCATGTTTAGAGAATGCATTTTTCCCACCAGGCACTTTCCACAGGGAAGTGCCTGGGCTGTATTGCACAAAGGCAGAAGTGGTGCTAGGTGTCAAATACACAAGTCTGGCTGTTCCTGAAAGTTCAAACACATGAATGACAGTTCCAAAACTGGTTTGTCTGTCTTCTGTTAGTCCTCAGTCTGTCCCACACCCCTGCTGTTTGCAGACGTCTCCGCCTTGAAGGACTGTGAGTTGCCTGCAGTCCTGCCACAAACTGTCCTGATGAGTTTGCCCTCACCCCCTCATGGCCTTGGATTGACAGAGCGCTGGTGATTTGAAACTGTAGCCTGTGGTCAGGTCCATAGGGCACACCTAAGGACATATGAGCGGTGGAGAGGCCTTGGAGGGGGTTGCAGGGGCACAGGTGTGACCTTCCCAGCAGGAAGTCCTGGGGTAAGGAAGAGGATGACCTCTTAGAGAGAGGAGAGGTGGCAGCTCTGGAGTGCTGGGGACAGAGAGGGGGCTTGGTGGGGCTGGTGAAGGTTGGGTGATTTGGTCATGAGACTCCTTCTGTGGCAGGGAAATAACATGAGGCTCAGGTAGGAAATGTGGGTTTGGGTTGGATTTAGTGTGTGTGAGGATGTGGCCATCTCCTTCAGGCTGTCTGCTGTTCGGTTTCTTCCCCTATAATTTAGGACTAAAAGTACTTACCTCCCATATCATAATTTTATGAGAATGAAACCAAATGCGTTTAATAGAATAATACAGTTACATTTCTCCATCACAGCATAGGAATGTACACAGGAGTGAACATAGGGAGCATTCAACAAATCGGCTTTTTTTTAAGGCAGAGTCTCACTCTGTCATCTGGGTAGAGTGCAGTGGTATCATCGTAGCTCACTGCAGTCTCAGACTCCTGGACTCAAGTGATTCTCCTGCCTCACCCTCTCAAGTAGTTGGAGCTATAGGGAAATGTCACTTTGCCTGGCTATATTTTCCCCATTTTTAGTAGAGACAGTGTCTCGCTCTTGCTCAAGCTGGTTTCTACTCCTGACCTCAAGCGATCCTCTGGCCTTGGCCTCCCAAGTAGCTGTGCCACAGGCATGTGCCACCGTAACTGGCCTAGCAAGTTGGCACAGGGGTTGTGGGGGAGGGTCTGGGCCCTGCACGCCTTCCTGTTCACCGGGATTTGCAGCTCATGCCCTCTGTGTGTATCGGACTCAAATGATAGCACTGAGTGCTGCACTCCACAAGGTCAAGGATGATGCTCTGTACTGCAGTGCAAGTCACTCCTTTGATAGGAGCATAGCAGGTTAGTGCACCAGGAGCGCCATCTCATTACGTCACCCTGGATCTGGCCTACTTTCAATCATTCACACTCATTGAGGGATGTTGTGCCATTGATAGTCCACAACAAAAGTTATTTTTTGATATTTTCTATTTAGCTTTGGAGGGCTTTGTAGGAAGGAAGGTGGTAGATTCATTTTCTCTTTATTAAAGTGACACAATGTATTGTGCCAGGCTCTGAGGACTCAAAGGCAGGTATAACACAAACAGAAATGCATTGAAAAGGTGGGGCCAGTGTGGGGGCTCACACCTATAATCCTAGCACTCTGGGAGGTCAAGGTGGGAGGATGGCTGTGCTCAGGAGTTTGAGACCAGCCTGGGCAAGAGCAGAGACTCCTGACTTTTCAAAAAATAGACAAATTAGCCAGGTGTGGTGATGTGAACCTGTAGTTCCAGCTACTCAGAAGGCGGAGAGGCAGGAGGATCGCTTGAACCCATGAGTTTGAGGTTGCAGTAAGCTATGATGATGCCACTGAACTCCACTTGGGACCACAGGGCAAGACTCTATCCCCCCTTCAAACAAACAAACAAACAAACAAAATAGGCAATGAGAAAGTGATGTGTGTCATGATATGAGGAGGTGATGTGTTTCATGAGGGAGGTATAAACAGACCTAGTTCTGGTTTGGAGGGCAGGAGAACCTCAGGGAGCAGGTAGTATTTGCAGTAGTTTTGCTGCAGTAACAAGGAGTCCTTAAAACTCTGTGGTTTAACATCCCAAAGGCCGACTCCTCATTCGTGTGGTGCACATCAGCAGGGGTTTTTGATCATTGTGGCCACTTAAGGTCACAGGTGACAGAGGTTTAATCTTGGAAGAGAATGTGGGAATGGTGCTGCCTCCTGCTCCTGTGTGTAAATCCCATATATCCCCACTCTTGGCAGCTTCCTGGCTACTGCTGACCACCGGGGCGAGCAGTAACCCAGATTGTACTCAGAAAACAAAGCTAGAAATTCTCAAAGCCAACAACACCAATAACTCCTGGCAGTGACTTTGCCCCTATATGCATAGCTGAGCATGAAGGGGGAGGGCTTGCCAGGGGAGGAGCAACTTTAGGAAAGGTGCAAAGGTCAGAAAGTTTGGCTGCAGAGAAGGGGGTCTAAATAGAAATGCTAGAAGGTACGTCTGCAAGGCTCACAGGCCAGAGTGAGGAAGCCGGCTGAAGAGGTTGGATTTGATTCATGAGACTCTGAAGGCTTTAAAGGAGCCATGATTTCATAGATTAACTTGATTATTGTGTGTGGGAGAGATCAGAGGGTGGCAAACTGGAGGCAGGAGGTCCCTTTGCTTCTTACACAAAACCAGGCAAAGGGCAATAAGGGCTTGAATAGGAATCTTCTTAATGGGGAGGAGAGAAGGGCTATTCTATGGTCGCTTGAGA
This sequence comes from Loris lydekkerianus, assembly GCA_963574355.1. Taxonomy (NCBI): domain Eukaryota; kingdom Metazoa; phylum Chordata; class Mammalia; order Primates; family Lorisidae; genus Loris; species Loris lydekkerianus. Next base: position 11,705 of record CAUYPK010023803.1, read on the forward strand.
GAATGCCTTGACTAACTGGACATAAGGTGTAAGGAGGGGGGAAGTCAAAGGTGACTGCAGAATTTTAGACAAGGAGAGTGATACACTGTCATACTTAGAGAAAACAGAAGATGGGCAAGTCAAGAAGGGAAGTTTGGGGCTTGTTGATTTAATAGCAAGGGTTTTTATTTTAATAAATAATTAATTTTTTGAGACAGTGTCTCACTTTCTTGGCCCTGGTAGAGTGCAGTGGTGTCACAGCTCACAGCAACCTCATACACCTGGGCTCAAGCAATTCTCTTGCCTCAGCCTCCCAAGTAGCTGGGACTATAGGCGCCTGCCACAACGCCTGGCTATTTTTAATAGATGGGGTGTTGCTCTTACTCAGGCTGGTCTGGAACTCCTGACCTCAGGCAATCCACCAGCCTCAGGCCCCCAGAGTGCTGGGGTTACAGGTGTGAGCCACCACCACACCTGGCCTTGAGGAATTTTTATTTTGCTCACTCTTTTAAAATAATGTTTTGTTTTATTTATTTATTCAGATATTGCTGTTGTTATTGTTGTTTAGCAGGCCTGGGCTGGGTTCAACCTCGGTATATGTGGCCGGTGCCCTAACCACTGAGCTACGGACACTGAGACATATTTTGCTCACTCTTGTTTACCAGTGCTCAGAACAGTGCTTAGCACATAATCCATATGGACCATGGAATCCCAGTAGATCCTAAATGGAGACGTTCCCAGGCAGTATCCAGCAGAACTGGCACTCCTTGGCGAGTTTATCTCAGGGGGCAGGTTTACCTGTCTGATGCCTTAAGATGAGATGTGTTGCAAAGAGTTTACGTACAGAAAAAAAGGGTTGGGGGAGGGATTGAAAACTTTAGGACCCATGTATGACATTGGGGGCCAGAAAGTTGGACCAGAGTTCAGGGAAAGTGGCTTCTGGAGAAAGGATCAGTGAGTGTCAGACGCCGCGAATGGTGAAGGACGTTGGGCACCGCTAAGAGGGCATTTTGTTGAGCACCCAGACCTCTGGTGACTTCCCCAGGGAGTGCTGGGCGCAGGCCACAGCAAGGGCCTCCTAACAGCGACGGAGCCCAGCTAGTGACCACCAGGAAAACAGAGGGTCAGTGGCCTGATCGGGAGGCTGCTCAGGGGCCGTTCGTATTTTGCTTGGTTTTGGAGGGGTCATAACTGACCAAAGTGTGAGATCCCGTGGGTAGAGACAGAAAATGCACGAGGAAGGGACAGAAAGGGCGGCTGGCATCGCACAGGCGGCAGGAAGGTCAGCCCTGAACGCAGAGGGCCACTGCAGGAGCCGAGGGGCGCGGGAGGGACACTTGCGACCACCAATTCAGCGCGCGATGATCCCTCGCTCGCCTCGGGCAGCGGCGCTCGCAGGGGGAGGAGCCTCAGGGGACTGCGGGGTCGGGTCCTGCCGGCCTGGGAAAGGCGCGCGGGTGAGCTCGGCCGGCCTGCGGGGCGGGGCCTGCGGGGCGGGGGCGGGGCCTGCGGGGCGGGGCCGGCCGGCCTTGGAAAGGTGCGCGGGCGAGCGCGGCCGGCCGGCGGGGCGGGGCCTGCGGGGCGGGGGCGGCCGGCCGGCGGGGCGGGGCCTGCGGGGCCGGGGCGGGGCCTGATGGGCGGGGCCGGCCGGCCTGGTAAAGGTGCACGGGCGAGCGCGGCCGGCCGGCGGGGCGGGGCGATCCGGGAGCCACACCCTGAAACTACCTGCGCCTGCCAGGAAGCGTGAGAGTGACCGTCGCCGCGGCCGTTGGCGCTGGGCCTGCCCGCAGCTCGGCCCGCCCCTCCCGCGCCCCCCGCCCAGCCCGCGCGCCATGGGAGCCATCGGTGTCCCGGGACCGCGCCTCTGAGATCCGCGACCGGCCGCAGCCATGAGGAGCGATCGCGCCCGCAAGGGCGGCGGGGCCCCGAAGGACTTGGGCGCGGGACTCAAGTACAGCTCGCGGCTGGAGGTGAGCGCGGGCCGGGGACCCGGGGGGACGCGCGGCGCTGGTGTCGGCCGAGCCCCGCTCCCGTGCCCGGGTGGCCCCGGCGCTGGGCGCACAGGTGGAATTTCCTGTTCGGCGGGTGCCGGGCGGTCGGCGACCGGGCGGGGCTGGCCGGACCTTTAGTGCCAGACCTGCACGCCCGGCGCCGCCGCGATGGAGGCGCCGAATCGCCCCTGCCACCTTCCTGCCCGCTCGGTTCTTCCGCTGACTTGAAGAAAGGGGCTCCGTCTTGGTCGCTGCGTTACTTTCGGGCTAGCACTAGTTAGTGCACGGCTGGGAGGAACCAGGGCGCGGAGGGGGGATGTGCAGGGCGAACCCCGGTTGGGGCGATCAGGTCCGAGTAGGACTTCGAGGGCTTTGCGATCTCAGCCGTTCTCAGCCTCTGCAGAAATCCGGTTTTGTTTCTTTCCTTCCTGGTCAGAAGGCACTTCAGGACCTTTGCCGAGGGCAGCCAGAGCGTTGGCGGCCACAGAGCCTGGACGAGGCTCCCTAGGGCTTGGGTTGCTGGGCCTCTCTACTCCGCTCGCCGGCTGGGAAGGGGCTGCATGGGAGGGAATGTGGGAACAGGTGTCTTTAGCCTTTTGGAAAATACTGAAGCAGGAAGCTCTTTGGCAGAAAGAACAATGAAAGACGTATTAAAAGACCTCAAAAGCACCAATCTCACTGTTGGAGTTGGAAATGGGTTGACATTCACTGTGGACTGACACGCTTAGGTGGCAGTGGCCCACTTGTGGCTAGTAGCCTGGCCTCTGCCCTCCTCTGTCCCGCGGTACTCAAGTTTCTGGAAGGCCAGGGCAAGGAGGTCAGGACGGGCAGTGAGTGGGGCTTTGGGGAGGAAGCTTTGTCCCTCTGTTGGCCCCACTTTCTGTGTCCTGGGCCCCTGACCTCTGCCACTCTCAGGTCAGGCCCGATTTTGGCACTGTCTCAAACGGGTTCCCTTCTTCCAAGAACGATCCGGACTTTAGGAAGCCTGCAGAAGACCAGGTTCTGGATAACCATCGCCCCCCCTCTCCGCCCCCCAAACAGCAGCTGGGGCTGGGCACTGTTGTTTTCCTGGCTGTGCCTCTGCCCAGCTGTGAGGCAGATTCACCTTCTCTCCCTTTTAATCACCATGTTTGTGCATCCCTGGTAATTGCCTACTTGGGGCTCAGCAGGGAGCCTGCTGCTTGGTGTTTGTTATTTCTGGGGTGTTTTTTCCCTCTCCCTCCAAGTTAATTCTTCCTGGCTTCCCTTCCTGGGACCCTCCTGCTGAGATGCTGGGAAGGCTGGTCTGCTGGACCCTCTGCCCATCCTCCTCTGTGTGTGGCACAGGCTGGACTCTCCCTCCTGCACTTGGCCCCTGCTCATTCCTTTCTCTCCCGGGGAAGGCTGATCTGTTATCCTTCCAGCTGCTCTCCTGTGGTTTTCCTTCACCCAGCTCGGCTAGCTGTCTTTTCTTGTGCTGAGCTTCGCTGAACCACCTCTGTGAGTAGTCGTAGGCCAGGTGCAACTGAAGGAAGGGCGTCCAGAGACCAGGAAGATGTGGTTGTGTCCCTGAAGGAATTTATGGCCTTGAGAGTGAAGCTAAGAGACATGGGCCAAGGTTAGACCTGTGACCGTGGGCCCTCATGGAAGGAGCCAAAGCTTGTTTCTATTGCTTCACGTAGTTTTTCCTGCCTGAGCCTCAGCAGAAATCTCAGTCCCTGGGATCTCCTGGCAGTGTCTGCAACTGAAGTCTCTGTCCCTCCCCAGGAGTTGCAGCTGTGGCCCCTCAGAGCTTGGCAGGTCAAGCATAGCTGTTGTTTGTGCGTTCCTTTTTTCAGGGCTGCATCTGTGGCTGCGTCTTGTTTGGTAGTCCTTGTATCTAGCTGGCCTCTGCCCTGTCCCCACTGTTCCCATGAAGTGCTCTGATGGTCTCCAGGGTGGATATCTTGTCTGGAGACTGTGTGGCCCTGCACAGGTGTACAGATGCTATTGTCAGGGCCATTAATGAGAATTGGGAAACCTGCCTTAATGAGCCCCGTGGTCCCTGTTGATATTTGATGGTGACTATGAAGCTGCCTTGACATCCATTGATTCCTTCTCAGATCACACGAAAGCCCCAGGTAAGACTCAGTATCCCTTAGGCATCCAAAGACCAGGGTTGCAAAATGAGATGTTATGGGGTCAAAGTCAGATATCTCTTGAGAGTATCTTCTCTTTGTTACCTGGTCAGCCGCCCACTGGTTCATTCAGTCACTCATTCACACAACAGATGGCCACTAGGTGCCCCCCAGACTGAGCATGTGCTGGGTGCTGGGTGCTGGGAAGTTGCACTGAGGAAGACCCCAGTCACATACCTCTGCCTTCGGGACCACCCAGTGTCGTGTGGGATATAGGGAGTAAATTCCGAGCCAGGAGTAGTAGGTTCTAGATAAGCCCCGTGTGGGCACTAAGGAGGGGTATCTCTAACCCAGGCTGGAAGGGGCAGGGAAGGTGACTTGGAGCTGAGGACATCTGTGATGCAATGGCAGGAGTGTCCAACATGGAGTGAGGCCTGGTGCCACAGCTGTCTGGCCACGTGATTGCAGAGATGTTACCCCATCCCTCTGAGCCTCAGTTTATGTGGCTATAAAATAGGACAGACTCACACTGTCTTTTCCAGATTTGTTACAAGTATTAAAAGAGACACTTTGCATGGAAACTCTTTGTAAGTTGCAGTATGAAGTTCAAATCGTGTAGTTGGAGTTTTTTTTTTTTTTTTTTTGCAGTTTTTGGCCAGGCTGGGTTTGAACCCACCACCTCCAGTATATGGAGCCAATGTCCTACTCCCTGAGCCAAAGGCACTGCCCTAGTTTGAGTTTTTGAGTTGGAAAAGGATAAAGACCCACAGGCAGGTGATATACAACATCAGTAGGGTGCCCATCAGGAGGCTGAGAAGCCAGGTTGCCAGGACAGTAGGGTCCTGCCAAGCACAGGGAAAGGTTTTGAGGCCTCTTCCCGGGCCTTCCTGCCTCTTCCCCCTTCCTCCCCCACACTCAGTTTCTAGGAGAAAGAACCCTCTATGAAGGCTACTGCTCAGCCTTTGCCCTCTCATCCTCCTCCACCTCTCACCATAGAAAATAAAACTTCAGGGAACTTCCTGCTTTGTTCTCTTGAACAGGCTCTAGTAAGGTGTGTGCAGAGGGTGGGAACAGCATAGGAGAGGCGGGAAGCTGCAGGAAACTAGGATCGTTCTGTGGGTGGGGGCTCACAGGTGCCAGGGGACCACAGCCTGCCTTCTCGGGGGCTGTATAGACTCTTCCCTTCACCTTGGCCCCGGCAACACCTGGACATTCACCACCCCTGTTTAGGAGATGTGGACACTGAGGAATAGGAGAAGATAACTCTAGTTCAATGGCTGGTTCTGTGGATAAGAAGCCCCGTCACCTGCTTGCAGCCTGCAGGAAAACCAGGGCCCCCACTGCCCAGTAGCTTCTGTCACTCTGAGCGCTGCAGTCCTGGAGTTCCTGATGTCTGTTCCTTCTCTGGTCTGTGGTTCTGCCCATACTGTTGGCTCACGTCTCTTGTAAGAGAGAAGGTCTAATTTTGGAACAGATCCCTGAGGGAGCTCAGCTCCCAGAGATAATGTTGCTTCTGATACTGTGCATGTGGCTGTTGGGATGTCAAGAACACACACGAGCACTAATACTAATTATCACTAGCACTTATTGGCACGTGTACCATGTGCTAACCCTTTTAGAAGTAAGTCCTATTAGGCCGGGCGTGGTGGCTCACGCCTGTAATCCTAGCACTCTGGGAGGCCGAGGTGGGTGGATTGCCTGAGCTCATGAGTTCAAGATCAGCCTGAGCCAGAGCAAGACCCCCATCTCTGGAAATAGGCAAGCGTGTAGCGGGCACCTGTAGTCCCAGCTACTTGGGAGGCTGAGGCAAGAGAATCACCTAAGCTCAAGTGTTTGAGATTGCTGTGAGCTGTGACACCATAGCACTCTACTGAGGGTGACAGAGGGAGCCTCTGTCCCCCCCCAAAAAGATAGAAGTAAGTACTATTATAGTTATTACCCTTCTTTTATTATTATTATTTTTTAGACAGACTCTAATTCTGTCACCCTGGGTAAAGTGCTATGGAGTCATAGCAACCTCACACTCTTGGACTTGAGCAATCTTCTTCCCTCAGCCTCCCAAGTAGCTGGAACGATACCCACCCACCACAATGCCCGGCTAGTTTTTCTATTTTTAGTAGAGACAGTGTCTTACTCTTGCTTACTCTTACTATGCCTGGCAATTATTACCCTTATATAGGTGAGAAAAATGGAGCACACAGACAGGCTAAGTAACTTGCCCAGGGTCACAGAGCAGAACAGTAGTGGAATCTGGATTGGAAGGAGCCCAGGTAGCGTGGCTCTGCCGTCTCCTACCTGGAGCACATTTTGTTACATGCAAAACAGGGCTGTCAGCCCCAGGGGCTCAGGAAAGAATGGACTACTAGGGTTAAATATTCATTTGATTTGGGTAAGAAACTGGATTTCTCTTTGGGGATGTTTCTGGGATGGCCGGGCCTAAATTTTATATCCACTTAGCTGTGTAGGAATGTGGACTCCCTCGGACTGGCAGTGCTGGGAAGTGCTCTGGGGTTTGCTCAGAGCTCATGGACAGTAATTGCTCTTTTCTCTTGGTTAAGGAGTCTTCTAGAAGTAAGTCTCTACCAAAAATTCTGTCTCATAGGCACTCATATTTTCAGAATTTGCTTCCTCTGTCTGAGCTTAGCAGTTTTCCCCAAAACCTTGTGATGGTCGGTTAACTGGTCAAAATCTTGGCGCCTACCTCGGCGCCCCATAGCACAGAGGTTTTGGCGCCGGCCACATATGCTGAGGCTGGTGAGTTCAAGCCCAGCCCGGGCCTGCTAAAACAACAATAACAACTGCAACAAAAAAATGGCCAGGTGGTGCAGCAAGGACCTGCAGTCCCAGCTACTTGGGAGGCTGAGGCAAGAGGATTGCTTGAGCCCAAGAGTCTGAGGTTGGTGTGAGCTGTGATGCCACAGCACTCTACCAAGGGTGACATAGTGAGACTCTGTCTCAAAAAAATAAAATAAATAAAATCTTGGCTCCTTCGTCTCCCTTTGGCTGCCACTGATGAAGCTGAGGTGCGGGGGTGATGACGATGTGGAGGAGAGTGTGATGACAGTCATTTCTCCCGTTCACTACAAATGTCCACTTCAACTTATCTCACTTTATCCTCACAATAGCTATGTGGGGAAACAAATGCCTAGTTTGCATGTGCAGGTGAGACCACTGAGGCTCAAAGGGCCTGTGTGGATGGCCCAAAGGCAGTAGCAAGAATTCAACCCTGGATCCGTGTGACTTCAAAGCCTGCGGTCTTCACCACAATGCCATTATAAAATTGTATTCCAAAGACCATCGCTGGAACACATCATTAAACAGAGAGTTGTGAGCACATAAAAAACGGAAGTGGTGATCGCCAGGCGCCAACAGATGCCTTACACCAAACGCGACTGGTTTCGCCTTTTGATGAGGTTGGTTTGCTGGCAGACCAGGCGGAGCACAGCTGGAGATGTGATTTCAACAAGGCTTTAAACAAATGTCGCTTTATTTATTGTGCATGTGATTAAAAATCGTGGTGGCAGTTATAAAATAAATAATTCACCCACCCAAGCCAACAAACCGTGTTGCTTCCATTTCCCAGGCCTCTTTCCACTCTCTGCGCGCGCGCTTGTGTGTGTGTGTTTTATCTAGTTTGTTGTTGCCAACGTACATGGGCCATTTGTGTCCTGGGCGAGTCATGGTTGAAGCCTGGGGGTCGGAGGATCAAAGGTCTGGTAGGGTTGTGTCTCCTCGCTCCTTCCTGGGTTCTGGACCTTTTCTTTTTTAGCTGAGATGAGGACTTGGAGCATTTTCCTATCAGCTTTGTAGATGACACCCAGCTGGGAGGGAAAGGGTGCTACTTTGGATGACTTAATGATGACTCAGAAAGATCTGGACAGCCTGTATAAAAGGTTGCGATGAACAGAGCATGTCCATCTGGGTCAGGAGTAAGTGTTGTGCTCACCGCACCACCACCGCGGGCAGAGACAGAAACCATTTCTCTCCTGTGGTCAGGGCGTGAGGAGCCAGGAGCCACTGCAAGAGATCCAGAATTTTGAGTTGGCAGCAAGCCCAGGGAAGGCCGGCATGTAGATGGGGCTGCTAAAGTCTAAAGTAAGCGTTTGCCTCTGTATTTTTATTTGGTTCTACCTTCTTAGAGTATTATAAAAAGTCTAATATGTATGTATTTAAAGAAAATTTGGCTGGCCCAGAAAAGTAGTAAGAATTTTAAAATGGGGGAACATGCTAAGTGTGATGGTTCCTGTCTATAATCCCAGCTGCCCAGGAGCTGAGGATGTCTGGAGCCCAGGAGTTCCAGACCAGCCTGGGCAATGTAGTGAGACCCCCATCTCAAAAAAAAAAAAAAAAAAAGGGGAGTGGGCACCTGTAGTCCCAGTTACTTGGGAGGCTGAGGCAAGAGAATCGCTTAAGCCTAAGAGTTTGAGGTTGCAGTGTGGCACTCTACCCAGGGCGACACCTTGAGACTCTGTCTCCAAAAAAAAAAAAAAAGGGGAAGGGGAATACTCATACAGAGGCATTTTAACAATTTGATATTTCCTATGCAAAGTTTCTACAAACAGTTGTTTATTTTTCTGACTGTGAAAGTTAGGAAGTCTTTTTTTTTTTTTTTTTGAAGTCAAATAATATAGAAATATACAGAATAAAAGGTGAAATTCCTCTAAAATTTTCTCCCTCAGACTTTATAACCCCTAGAAACAGTGTGTCTCACGTTCCCCCACAAACCTGTGCATATACGAATGTTTTGTATACATGGATTCTCCCTCAAATGGAGTCGTACTGTAATTCCATTCTTCCGGTAAAGACATGGTTGCAATTAATTAATTCATCAAACACTTATTAAGTGCCCCAACCCATGCTAGGCTTGTGGAGCAAAGACCCACTCCTCCCTTCCTCGTCATGTGCGGCTGGGAGGGAAGGTGTTCTGGGGTAGGGACTGTCCTGCAAGTTTCTCAGAGGAGACACCTGAGCTGAGTCTGGAAGGCCAGGAAGTAACCATGTCCTCTGGACTGTTTTTTTCATTGAACATTCTTAGTTTTTCTTTGCTATTACCTATTCTTTGAAAAAAATATTTTTTATTACTTTATAAGCTTTCATCAGGTGAATATGTCCTTCTTTGTTCTTATTTTCTTCTTGTTGTTTTATGCACTGCGTGAATGTGTTGTTGGACAATTCATGGAGAAAGGGCCTGCGGGATGAGGGAGGTAACTGGGCAGCACCTGCAGAGGCCATGTGGGGCGTCTTGTGGATTATGCTGGTGAATTCTAGAAACCATGTCTTCCTGGGAGTGTGATGAATGATGAGGTTGAGGCAAATGGCCACAGGCTTAGAAAACACTTTGTTTGAATGGTGGGAAGAAGTGAGCAGGTTTAGCCCGAGGAGGAGCAGGTGGAGTGTGTGAGCGCCAGCATGGAACATCTCCAGCTGCAGTGTCTCCTGCCTGAGCTGGTGGGATGGGACTGGTTCTTTTGCGATGCTAATTAGCATAGAGGGTATTGGGGTACTGGAAAAGAACTGACTACGACTGCTACTGGGATCAGTGTGGCACTAAGTGAAGATCCCATTTCCCCCAGAAAGAATGGCCCTGGGAAAATGGGAAGTTAAATGCCCTCTAGGCCAGTGATTGTCTTTTCTTTTCTTTTCTTTTTTTTATTAATATTAAATCATAGCTGTGTACATTAATGCGATCATGGGGCACCAGTATGCCTCGAAGATTTTTAAAGATCATTAATTAGTTTCAAAAGACGTTCAACGGTCATTAAATATTAATACGTTCTTTTTTTTTTTTTTTTTTTACTCTTTTTTGGGATCAACGTAATGTAAGTGTGCTGCAGAAGTTTACCTATAGGTTCAAGTGAGGCATGAAATAAAAAAGGTTGAAAAACGCTGCCTAGAATCTGCCCCAACTCTGAGAACCCGGCAGTCTGGCCTCCCCACATCCTATTACTCCAGGACAGGCTCTGGTTTCAAGGGAGGGCAGGGGCAGGGCTTCCTGGCTTGCATATTCAGTGCTTTTGCTTAAAATAATTCTTAGGTTTGTGGCTTATTAACATGCTGGGAGGCAGAGGCAGGGAAGTGGCTTTTCAGAACAAACTCCATAGATGCCAATCAAAGGACTGGACTGATTCCCCAGGGAATTTTGTGCAGTAAAGAAAGCCAACTGTTTCCTTTGATGTATTTTTGTAATGTTTGGAGGTATACAATGTTAGAAATGGAGGCCAGAGTAGGGGTTGCAGAGCTGAAGGGTTAGAGTACGGGAGAGAGGGAGGTGGGGGTGGGGGGGACTGATGCTGCCTGCACACGGAGCCTGCCCGTACCGTGAGGAAATCAGTGCAACTTAACAAGCACATACCTCAGTGCAAGTAAAATGGGAAATCTGAAAACATATCACTGGATTATATCAACCTTGTGGTATTATAATATAGTTTTATGAGGTGTTACCCTTGCAGGCAGGTGGTATTTCTTAGAATTGCATGGAATAATGAACACTGTTTGGGTGATGGGTGCACTTATAACCGTGACTCAAGCATCACAAAAGCCATCCATGTAGCCATAGACATCTGTATCCCCTTCACATCTTGAAAAAAAGCTGCATAGGAATCCACAGCCAGCTCAAAAACATTTCAATAATAAAAAGCGCTTTAATCCATGAAATCAGAAGGTGAGAAAAGGCGAGAAAATGAATGGAAAGTTCTGTGGTGCTGGCTGCACCTGCCGATTCTCCTGTGTTCTCTTGGGGTCAGGGGTATGGGCTGGAGGGTCTGTCTGGTTGTGCTGCCGCAGGCCAATGCTTTCCCTCCCAGTCTGGTGACTTGGGCCGGAGTGGGGAAGGGATGGAGTGATGCAAACTTAGTGGAATCAGAGAGCCAGAGATGGAATTCTCTGGTTGGAATTAGCAAGAGGTACTGGGGTGGACACCTATCCCAGGCCCAGCAGAGGAAGAGACCATGCAGAGTCCACTCTTGGGGACTGAGGTCAGTGGGTGGCCAGGCCAGATCTGATCCCAGGGGGCTTGTGGGGCAGTCGCAGAATCCTGGGGGTTGCACCGGAGCATTACCCCCCCACCCAGAGAGAGGAGAACACCTGGAGGAGGTTGCAGGGGAGGAGGGCTGCCCTGGGGAGGCCTCCTGCGTATGGCTGTGGGGAGAGTTAATTTAGTCAGTTAATTCATCAAGGGCTAAGTCTGGGCAGGACTGAGGGTGGCGGTGAGGGAGGGACGCAGTGGGAAGAGGAAGCTGGGGCATCCTGAGCACCAGGCCTGGGAGGTCCCCCCAGCGTGGCAGTGGGGAGTCACGGATGCCAAATGAGTGTCTAGGTCAGAAAGGAGGGAGGCCCAGGGAGAAAGTTCTGTGGAGTGGAGTGGTCCAGGGAAGAGTCCTGGGCAGGAAGGGGCTCAGCCTTGACCTGTGTGCTGTAGGGCAGGCAGCAGAGGTGGTGGGAGGGGTCCAGCCATTCTGAATGCACAGGATGGGACCAGCCTCCTGGCTGGAGGCAAGGTCAGACTTAGAGGGATCTAGTGCCCCCAGACCAGTGTTGTTGAAGGGGTGGGAATGCTGACCCGCTGGTGGGCACACCAAGGCCAGTCACTTGGGCCCAAGAAGTGGATTTTGTAGTTGGTAGAGTTTTGTGGGGTGGCCAGTTTTGTGGCCAGGCACAGTGGTTCACACCAAAACTCCCATCACTTTGGGAGGATTGCCTGAAGCTGGCAGTTTAAGATCAGCCTGGGCAACACAGAGAGACCCCATTTCTGGGGGGAAAAAATAGCCAGGCATGGTGGCAGGTGCCTGTAGTCCAGCTACTCGGGAAGCTGAGATGGGAGAACACTTACTATAAGATCTCTTATTGTATGTGTAGGCCACATTTTGGTTATTTATACACAGATTATGTGCTTATCTGGCTTCTGTGAATAGTCTTGCAGCAGACATGGGGGTACAGATATCGCTTCAAGATCCCGATTTCAGTTCCTTTGGATAAATACCCAAAAGTGGGACTGCCAGATCTGCAGAGGGTTTTTGAAGGCAGTTAATCTCTGTGAGCTTCAGTTAACATTGAAGGGGAGGAGGGTCATGGCCACAGGGTCCCTGCCCAGGAGAAGCAGGAGGGCGCCCGAGTGCATAGTCCAGGCTTTGTGGTCAGATGAGGCTGCAGTTCAGCTCTGCCACTTTTTAGATATCTGGTTTTTGATAACCCATCTTCTCATCTGAAATGAAAGCTAGTTATTTTAAGAACTAGAGATGACAGAGGGGGGCGGGGTGGGAGAGGCCCTGCAGACAGACCCCTTCTGGGGGTGGCCTGGGCCTGGGTGAGGTGATGTCTCAGGAAGTGGTGTTCAACCCCCTGTCACAGTCTTTTGGACATTGTTCTTTTTTTTTTTTTTTTTTTAATGAAAGGTCTTTATTGGCGAGGGAGGGATGCTGCAAAGCAGCATCATGGAGGAGAGAAAAGGAGAGAGAGAAAGGGAAGAAAAGAGACAGAGGAAAGGGGGGGGAGAGAGAGGAGAGACAGAGAGAGAGAGAGAGAGAGTGAGAGAGAGAGAGAGAGAGAGAGAAATAGAGAGACATTGTCTTAAGGAATGACCCAGAGGCCTTCTGGGTCTTGCTGTTTTAAGCTTAGGATTCCATGTTGGTTGTCTTAGTATTTTGAGGTTCTGCATAAAATTGCTTTTGAAATAAGGTTTTCTTTTTTTTTTTTTTCTTTTTTAAATTGTTGGGGGATTCATTGAGAGTACAAGAAACCAGATTACACTGATTGCATTTGTTAGGTAAAGACCCTCTTACAATCATGTCTTGCCCCAAAAGGTGCGGCACACACTAAGACCCTACCCCCTCCCTCCTTCCCTCTCTCAGCTCTTCCTTTCCCCACCCCTCCCTCCTTCTTTCTCTCTTTGCTCTCCCCTTCCCCCACCCCCACCATGTCATTAATTGTCATTAATTGTCCTCATATCAAAATTGAGTACACAGGATTCATGCTTCTTCATTCTTGTGATGCTTTACTAAGAATAATGTGTTCCACTTACAGCCTTTACAAAGGCTGTAAAGTCGCCATTTTTTTAATGGCTGAATAGTATTCCATAGTTTTCCTTGTTTTAAGAAGTATCTTTAGAAATGACTAGAAACTTGATGTGCCACTGGCCAGCACCTGGCCTTGCTGTGAGTGGGTGAGGAGAACCTGGCCAGCTTTCTTTTCTCCCTCTCAGGCCAGTCCCTGCGTTCTCTGTGGAGGGCGTGGCTGCAAGCAGGGCACTCTCTGTGAGCTTCAGTTAACATTAGAGACTGTAGGCCTTCCTGGGGCCTTGGGTTGAGGCAGACCTACAGGGAGCAGGTGGCTGTGGACTGGCTGTAGCTCAGCCACCCCGGGTTCCCAGAAAGAGCTGCCAGCTTTTTTCCTGCCTGACGTTTGAGGCCCGTACCTGAGTCTTGTGCTGTTCAGGTTTTTCATTTTGTTTTAATGTTTGAACTTTAACTCCAATGGTTCCACCAGAGCAGAGGGAAGAATAGGGCTGCTGGCTTTGGGCAGGGATGGATGGTGGGTGGAGAGATCAAAATGAAAGGGAGATGGCAGGTAGGCCCTGTCATTAGCAGGAATTAGCTAATTATCCTCTGCAACAGTTCTACTTAAAAGGCCATAAAAGGTTATTTACCCACTTTTAAGAGGGGGAAACTGAGGCACGGTGAGATTATACTTTTCCCCTGTGGCTCAGGGGTCTCAGTCCCGACCCTCATCTGGTTACATGCCCCACACCCCCAAAAGGAAAAGAAAGAGACTGTCAGGTAGTCCTCCCTGAGTCTGTTCTTTGCCCCCCGTGGGTCTTGCTGCGGTGTGTGGCTCCCTGTCTGCCAGCCCTGTGGGCCACGCCCTGGGCAGCTCTGGGAGTAGGGGACAGGACATGGCCGAAACCTGCTGGAGCCGGCTGCCCGCTGGCAGAGAACCCCTGGGTTTCTGTGTTGACACAGTGCCCATTGGCTGAGTCAGGCCCCTGGGGGACTTTCCTTCACTGTCTGACCAGGTGTGGAGGCCTCTGGTTTACTTCCTTCCGTGGGAGTACTGGCTGCTGGTCAGCTTTCTGTTCCTCTGACAGGCTGGGGTTACAGATCAACAGATAATTCCGGATCCTCCTTGTTTCCAGCTCCTTCTGGTGGGGCAGGTAAGGACAGGTCAAAGGGCAAGAGCCAGAGGGTTGGGGGTATAGGATGTCCATCACCAGCTGGCCAGGCCTTCTTGGGAGTCACAGTGGAGTGTGTGTGAGGAGGGCACTGGTGACCGCCTCTGCTGACAGCCTCCGGGACTCTGAGACCGATGCTTGCAACCAGTCGTGGGAGGGTCCGCAGGGCAAGGAAGCAGCGTCCAGCCCCGCCCTACAGGCTCTGTGCACCCAGGTGGTTACTTAAAATAGATGCTCTGAGACTCTGGTGATGGGAAGAGGGGAGCTTCCTGGAAGCTGCAGGTGGCGCTTCTGAAACTTTCAGTTCCCAGGAACAACCTGAGGCACTGGCACTGTTTGTCTTACTTTATTTTTTATTGTTACGCTTCATGATCAGACAAGTCTGGGAAACGCTGGGTGTGCGATCGGTGGGAACAGTAGCCCCTTGTGGGCTTCCTGAGAATCTGGCTTCTCGAGAGATCAGTTGACCCTGGCTGGTGAGTGGGTGGGAGGGCTTTCTTTTCCCTTCTTGGTCATCCCATGATGCACAATCAAGTGTCCTCCTTGGATTAGGCCCAGTGTGGGGCTGTGGCAGGTTGGGTGAAGCCCACGCCATCAGGAGTCCACGCCGATGCCCACTCCAGCCCCCCGTCCCCAGGCTGGCTGTCTGAGTTCCCTGTGGCTGGTGGTGTACCTGGAGAGAGCCCCTCTAACTGGGCCCCTCCTGCTGAAGACAGGCCCCCTTCATAACCAGCAACCTGGTGGAGACCCCTCTGCACCATCACTTTGGTACCTATGACATTGACAGCGTTCATTTTTTGGAAGTCATCCTTGTCTGTCATGCGTCTGAGGTGGCCTTGAGCCAGTTTCTGGGGACTCTGGCCTGGATCTACGTAGAGCTGGTTGGCAGGGATGTGCTACAGAACGCCTCCTTGGAAATCGTCACAGATGCTCAGGCTGTACCCTCTTTTTCTGCTTAAACAGTCACAGGGATGGTTTATGGTCTAGGACCCTGGTGGTGGTGCTGACATCATGGGATTGAAATCTGCCTCATCTGCTGGGTGGGTACGCTGAGTCACCTGACGTTTAGGTCAACAGCGTTTGTCACATATCCATGGACATGTGTCCAGCCACCCTTGTCCTTGTCTCAGGTCTGAGTAGTAAACCTGTGTCATCAGCTGGTGGGTCACCTCTGCCCCTTGACCTTGATCTTCAGCAGCAGAAGCAGGTTATCCATGCTAATGTGGCTGCCCTTTGTGGTCACTCCCTGGGACTCTGAGTGACCTCTTCATGTTTCCAGGCTCACCTTGCACCTCCTCTGCAGATCACACCCAACCTTAGCCAATTGAGGAATAACCTTTATTTATTTATTTATTTATTTGAGAGAGAGTCTCAAGCTGTTGCCCTGGGTAGAGTGCTGTGACATCACAGCTCACAGCAACCTCCAACTCTTGGGCTTAAGTGATTCTCCTGCCTCAGCCTCTCAAGTACCTGGGACTACAGGCGGCCGCTATATCACCTGGCTATTTTTGTTGTTGTTGTTGCAGTTGCATTATTGTTTTTAGCTGGCCAGGGCCTGGTTTGAACCCGCCACCCTCGGTGTATGTGGCTGGTGCCCTGCCAACTGAACTATGGGCGCTGGCCGAGGAATAATCATTAAAAGAGAATCTGGGCCAGGTGCGGTGGCTCATGCCTATAATCCTAGCACTCTGGGAGGCCCAGGAAGGGATTGCCTGAGCTCATGAGTTGGAGATCAGCCTGAGCCGAGTGAGACTTTGTCTCTACTAAAGGTAGAAAACCTAGCTGGGTGTTGTGGCAGGTACCTGTAGTTTCAGCTACTTGGGCGGTTGAGGTAAGAGAATCACTTGAGTCCAAGAGTTTGAGGTTGCTGTGAGCTATGATGCCATGGCACTCTACCAAGGGTGACAAAGTGAGACTCTGTCTCCAAATAATAAAATAAAATAAAATAAAATAAAATAAAATAAAATAAAATAAAACAGTCTGGCAGGAAGATTTGGGTTTTTCCCCATCTGCTTCAGTTAGAATCTTGTGTGGCTTTGTGGATAGTCAGTAGTGTTGTTTATAAAAGTAGATAGAGGTAAAAATAAAACAAAATAAAATAGATAGAGGTACTGAACCAGGTGGTTTCCTCTAAGTAGGACCATGCTCTGAGCTACCAAGGGCAAGTTCTGGCTTTGGGTTCACTGGTCCTCAGAGCCAGCAGGGTCGTGGGCACTGGAGAGTTGCTCCCAGAGATGAGTGTGCTCCTGGGGAGCCAGGAGACAGTTTCTCTCAGTGGGAGGATTTGTTGTTGACTCAGACATGGAGTTTTGTTAGCTCAGCATTTAGCTTTCACCCCTGGTGAATTGTGGGAGTAGGTTAACTGCATTATCTTTCTTAACGTTATCAAATAAACATATCTTTTATTTGACCTTCAATTAATGTAAATCTTTTTTTAGGGGGGGGAAGATGCATAACACTTGGACTAGTGTGCCTAGGACGAAAGGAAATACCCTGTTCCAGGCTTCCACAGTCTATTCCTGGGTTCCTGGGCCTGCCCTAGAAACGTGGGTGAGAATAGCAGCGTCTGAGGGTCCCGACAACCTGCACTGTGGGCTCTCCCCTTTATCCTGCCAGGATTTCTACTCTGTGCATACCCTAAACCCTTTATTCCCAGCCACCACTGTGGAAATTGTTCCTTGCTCCCTTGTCCGAGTGGCCTGGAGCCAGAATCTAACTAGCGCTGGGAGGTGGGAAGAGGCCACAAGAGCGTCACCTGTACGTGTGTTTGAGGTGTGCTTCAAGGCACGCTGCTGTGGATATGTGTGCACTGGCAGATGTGGGTGTGCGCCTGCAGATGCGTGTGTGTGCACCTGCAAATGTATGTGTGTGTGCGCCTGCAGATGTGTGTGCACCTGCAGATTGTGTGTGTGCACCTGCAGATGTGTGTGTGCGCCTGCAGATGTGTGTGTGCGCCTGCAGATGTGTGTGTGAACCACGAGAGTGTTGTGT
>CAUYPK010023807.1:0-38519 GCA_963574355.1 Loris lydekkerianus
CATATTACGCTCACAGTCTCTTCCATAATTACATTGGTTCCCAACCTCTGACTTTCCATCTTAGGAGCATATTACGCTCACAGTCTCTTCCATAATTACATTGGTTCCCAACCTCTGACTTTCCATCTTAGGAGCATATTACGCTCACAGTCTCTTCCATAATTACATTGCTTCCCAACCTCTGACTTTCCATCTTAGGAGCATATTACGCTCACAGTCTCTTAGGTAATTACAGCGGTTCCCAACCTCTGACTTTCCATCTTAGGAGCATATTACGCTCACAGTCTCTTAGGTAATTACAGCGGTTCCCAACCTCTGACACGCCTGCCTCCTGTCCCTCTGCTGTTGAAGGACTTGCTTTTCTTTTCCGTAGATAAAGCAGTTGCCTCTCCATCTCCACTTCATAGGCAGGTTCCACCCCTGCCTAACTCACAACCCATATATATACATATATATATTAATTTTTACATTTTTTAAATGAAATCCCAAACCCAGTTTACTGAAGACACTTTGAGTTTCAGCCAAAGTTGAGACATGTGAGACTCACTGAGAGGTTAACAGTGGACACAGTGAGACATTGTGTTTGGCAAGTGAATTCTTTTAGCAGCCTGCAAAGGTTGAGAACCACTGCTATTGGAAATATACTAGCACATATTGATAAATGACCATTATGTCATCAGAATGAACAAAATTACCAGGAGTAAGAGATTAAAGTCTGAGGAAGGAAGTTATTCTTATTAAACTTAGGTTAAAATAGAAATAATACCTTCTGGTTGCGTCAATAGAAGGCTCAGATTCATTTACACTGCAAGTATGGCAAATAATGTTCATTAATTATGAGGAACACATATAGAATGAATGAGTATATATATCAGGTAAGAGATAAAATAAACATTGGACATATTAAAGAGCTACATTTCCCAAAAGGTTTTTAATATTCATTTCAAAGACAAAATAGATAAATAATATTCTTCTTTTATGTCTTTATGAGCTAGGAAATAATTACCTAGTTAGATTCCCAAAGATAGAATGATTATCTTTCATACACAGTTTTGGTTCATACAATGATTGGGTTCTAGTCTCAACTTTGTCCCAATTAACTATAAACTTGTGTAATCTCTGTAAAACACAGCTTCCTAGTTTCATGAGGATTTTGTATTTCCAAGTCTCATCTGTCTTTAAAATTTGAATTTAATTTATTTAAAGTTTTAATTAACTACCCTAAAGCATGGGCAGAAGAAATACTTTTGGGGCTCTAAACATGAATGGCGCATAAAACATAGCTGGTCCTTCGAGACCTTGTAAGAAAGAGAGATGTGAACAAGAAGTCAAACTCTGACTTGAGTGTATAATTAGTTACTGATTGATATAATTTATATAAAAGGCTAAAATGTGAATGATCACACTTAGTTATTCCTATATTATGTGGAAAAATACCTGAAGACTTTTTACTTGTTGTATTGTTCTCATTTTTAATACTTAAGATCAGTTCAATCCCATTATTCTGAAAGACCTAAGTTCAATAACTACATGCATAATAAAACAGGAACTCCAAAAATCAATCCTTTTTGACTTTGGAAAGCATCATATGTTTGGGTGGAGAAAATTTACTTAATTATGTTATTTAGTGATATTTGTTACTAACGATTTAGTAACTAACGATGTTACTAACGATGATTTTCACTATTGCATACTGCTAATGAAATCTTGGGATGGTGAATAGAGGTAACAACTAAAACAATCTCTGCCTAAAAATTTCCTCTCAGTAATGATTATTCACTGGTTAAAGTTACTTATAAAAAAGAACACCCATTTTACACATGATATTTTCCACATAATATGGCTTTGATACCAAGAAATTTGGACTTTTATTTTTTTTAATGGTAATAAAACAATAGATGGCCTCAATGGTTTTAACTAATCTGACGAAGAGAGGGGGAAGGGCTGGTATGTGACCGAAAGTAGTGTGCTATAATAATAAGCCCCCTGGCCGTCCAGGTGGAAATGTTCATAAGACATGTGGAAATGCCTGTGAGATAGCTTAAAGTGTCAGCCCAAGCTGGAGATATGGATTAAGAAGTCATTGATTTTTTAAGTGGTAATTGATTAAATTCCAACTCTGTTGATTTGGTATCAATTCAAAAATATATACTAATTACCCCTTAGTGCCAAGAATACTGGAACCATTCCTTTTTCATGCTGCTTTCACTTTTGTGGAAGAAAGACAGCAAGTAAATGCTAAAATATGTAGGGTGAAGGGAGCGATTAGGGTACAGATAAAGAACCAAGAGCCAAAGAACCACAGAACCAAGCCACCTTTCACAAATCAGAGTAAACAATAGAGTGTATACCAGAAGGATAATTAAGAGTAAGCTCTGTAGATGAAGAAAAGGCCAGGAGTACTTCAGAGCCAGAGTAAATACAATATTGGATGGCCGTGGGATTTCCTGGTCACACAAGGAACTGATGTAAACTTTGCATAGTGAAAATGTAAGGGTAAAGGGCAATGAACTTCAAAAAGCAAACACAGACAGATAATGAAAGAGCTCATTAATCATTTTACTGAGCTTGGACTTTCCCTCAGAATAACAGAAAAGCACTGAAAAGGTTTAACAAGAGAGAAAGATTAGGTTAGAAATATCACTCTGATTACTGAAAGTAACAAATGAATCAGAGGGCTAAGAATGGACGTGATATACAGCTGATGGAGTCTATCAGAGTCATGGAGATCAGAGGGCAGTGCTGTGAGTTAGGGGTGGTGAGTGAATGAAGAGGAGACGCAGATACCTCAGATTGTGCGACTGAGTAGATATAAGGGAGAAAGGAGATGAAGAAGTTAGGGACAGGAAGCACATGTGGTGGCAGTAGATGGTGAATTCAACATCAGACACGTTCAATTTGAGCTGCCTAAGGAATATCCTAATGACCAGGGCCAGGAAGCAGAATTGAAAGCTCGGGAGAGATCTGGGACACAAATGAAGACTTTAGAGAGTGATTTTCCATCATAATATCAGCCCTAGATACTAAGAACTTTGGATTCTATCCTTTATTACTGAAAAGCCAATAAATGGCTTCTGCAGTTCTAGCTTATTTCATAGGAGAACAGTGGAGCAGGAACAAAAAGAGAAAAGTGAATGAAGTCGTGGGAAGTATATGATTGCCCAGAGAGGATGCAGAAAGGAGGAGGACAATGACAGAGCCCTGCAAAAGTCACTATTTAACAAATGGGTAAGGAAGAGAAATTTAAAGGAGGAACCAAGAGCAGTAACAGGCAGAAGTTTTAAGGGCTAAACTGGCCTGTGAGTTTTACTGGAAACTAAGCAAGGACAGTTTCTGAAAATGAAAGGTACAATGACAATGTCAAGCGGTCAGGGGATCAAGGAAGATAATGACCCAGGCGGCCCAGTGGATTTAACAACTAGGATTCCACTGATGGATTTCAAAGAACATTTTCAGTGAAGTGGTGGGGTAGATACCAGATTACAGTGGACTGAGGTGAGAACAGAAAGTGAGAAGTTGGAGGCAATAAGTGAAAACATTGTTTTGTTTCTCAACAAAGAGAAGAGGCCAGGGTGGGAGTTGCAGGGGGCTGTGGGCTTAGAAAAAAAGAAAAAGAAAAGAAAAGAAAGAAGAAGATAGAAAGAAAGAGAGGAAAGAAGTAAGTAAGGAAGGAAGGAAGGGAGGGAGGAGAGACTTATTCATGTACAAATAAAAATTGAAAAAGTCTAGAAGATGGACAAGTGAAGTATATAAAGAAAGATCACATGCTTTGGCTTTTGGGTCTGACAGGTTAGTAAGGATATGAACAAATTGCAAAGGCACCAGCAGACATGGTATATCTGAGTCTTGGGAACAATGAGATCAGGCTTTGCCAAGAAGCTAACATCTGAATTGACACTAGAAGAAAGAGTGAGGCCACCAATCTGGGGGCTACACTACAAAAGGAGCATGTGCATTTGAGAACCACCTACAGTTCAGTGTCACTGGAACATAATGTTAAGGGTGGGCAGAATGGTGGGATATAACTTTTAAAAGTTAGACATGGACAAGATCATAAAGACCTCTGATGTGGCATGCAAAGATCTTTGTAATATTTTTTGGTACACTTTTCTTACTCAGTCAATTAAAAAAAATTATAAGCAAGAGGGAAGTAGTTAAATTTTCATGTCAGAAAGGCTAATCTGGCAACAATGTACATGTGCAGAACGATGTTGGAGGTAGTAGAGTGAAAAGTCCACATAAATGATAAATTTTGAACAAGGAAAATTAAAATAGACATATAAAATGTAAGGACAGGCATAAGAAAATTAGAAGAATGGATACAACAATTGGTTAAATTTTGAGGGCAATGGGGAAAGAAGGGTCCAGGTTAAATCTTTGGGCCCTGATTTGAGCACTCATTAAGCGGTTTCAGGGGTTGGGGGTGAACTTCTACCAAGACACAGATGGAAAAGCAGGCTTAGGAGTTGTCATTAAAGGGGTTCAACTTGGATGTGCTGAATTTGAAGTTTCTAAAAGACTTTCTGGAAAAGGTATTAGATCTTCAGAAAGTAGGTCTTGGCAAAAAATGTATATTGGAATGCCATTAGTAGAGAAGCTGGAGTCAAAGACATAATCTAAGGAATAAATAAAGGGAGGGAAGGAGGGAAACCTTTACTTCTTCTCAGTACACAGAGACAGCCAGAAAGACTGAAGAATTGTTAGAATATTCTTCCCCATCTCTTCTCTCCACTTATATTGTAGCTCCTGTCTTTTTGTTTTTCCTTAAAATGCAAGGTCACGTATCATTTATGTATTCACCTCTTCATGAAGGCCTTTGTTGACCCCCCTACAGACCCAACTCAGTCAGGTTGCTTATTATTTGCTTTTTATAAAATCCTATGCTTCTCTTTTCTGATATTTATAAAAATTTAATCAAATAATTCATCATCAAATTGTTTTATTAATTCTTTATGGTCTTCCCTCAAAACAGTAGGATTCTTGAAAATAGACACCTGTTTTGTTTGTTCATTTATGTATCCCCCAGTGACTCATCAATGATTTACATATAATAGGTGTGAAATAAATATTTTAATGCATGCCTGAAATGTGGTAGAAACCAATAAACAAGTTACTCTTAGGAAATCATCAGTGATGAACAGTTTCAAAAGCTATTGGAAAATTAAATAGGACTGAGAACAAATTATTGGGATTTAGCACTGAGTCCACAATTATGTGAAAATAACCTGTTCCATGGCTCTACTCATCTTCTACCATTCTGTGTGGGTGTCAATAGCACCAAAGGCAATAAGAGAGAACAAAGATGTCAAAGAAAAGATGGAAAATCCTCTTCTAGAAAATAGAATAACATTTTACTTCTGAAGGTCTCTCCATGTAGGACTTGTGCATATTTTCCTTCAAGAGTAAAAGGTATAGTTGATACAGTGTACTGGCAACTTCCAAGTATTATGGTTGACACATTATGAAATGGTAGAGTGACTATTGCAAGCTTCAATCGGGAATGATATCTAGAAAAAGGAAATTTAATATGTTGGCACAAACGTGCTATACACATCTGATGCTGGAAAATTGGCTCAATGTGTGATAATTCCTTCACGCCAAGCCAAGTCACATGAAAAAGAATAGCTATTCAATTCATCTGTCTTAAAATAATTGAACCAAGTTGGCCACAGTGCCTCATGCCTATAATCCTATCACTCTGAGAAGCCAACGTGGGTGGATTGCCTGAGCTCACAAGTTCGAGGCCAGCCTGAGCCATAGTGAGACTCTATCTCTAAAAATAGCCAGAGGTTGTGGTGGGCACCTGTAGTCCCAGCTACTTGGGAGGCTGAGGCAAGAGAATCGCTTGTGCCCAAGGTGGTTGCTGTGAGCTATGACACCATGACACTCTATCTAGGTGACAAAGTGAGACTCTGTCTCAAATAATAATAATAATAATAATAATTGAACCCCTTTTATAAAGCTGTTTCACCAAGTTGGTAGAAGATAGAACATCAAGACACATGGGGACTGAAAAGTAGGATGGTTGATGGCATGGGTGAGAGGAAAGAAAAAAAAATGGAAAGGAAACCAAAGGTAAATGATGGTTATTTCTCACATCATTACCCCCATCATTCACATTTTGGACTCTGTCAATGAAGCTATGATCCAATAAAGAATTTTAATTCTATCCCCTAAGATTTTAGTCACTCTTTGTCATGACAATCAGGAAAGGATAATTTCAAATCAGCAGAACTTTTGCTTTTAAACACATATGAAGCATAACTAGATGCAAAATTGATGTGCAAGTTAGCTTTATGAAAATTTTGGACTTTTTTTTTTGTTTCTCCCTCCTCTCACTTTTCTCTTCTGATGCTACCATATGTCAGACTAACTCAAATGTATCAATTCACAGGGAAGTATCTGTCAGACTCTGCCCATATCAACGGGTTCATGAGTAGCAGTGCCTTCTCTCCTGCCCAAAGTAAATATTTCTTGCTGCAATAGGTCAGAGTACTTTATTGGCTTTTTCTCATGCCCATATATTAGAACACATTTAAAAATAAAATTTGTGCAACCAGAGACACATGAGATGATGAAAGAATGACAACAAGGCACTTAGTGTCTTACCATAACATTTAGTTTATTGTTTTGCTTTATTTGTTTTGATCTTTAAAAAAATCAAACAATTTAGTCTGCTGAAGTGAAGGACTTCTAAGCCCTTGCACATTAGTGACCTGTCATTATCAATAATTTCTAACTTAGCTTTGTTTTAATTAATTATTGTATGCCTTTCTTTATTGTGCTGGGATCATAGCTTTTTATTCTGGAATGAAAAGGGTAATAGGATATGACATCAACTTTTTTCAAAAAGGTCAATATCATTGAAATATTTTTGATCGTAAAATATTACATTTCAAATATTAAGGAAACCATAGAAGAAAATTAAGTAGTTCTTACAAGTCCACAGTAATCAAAACAGCATGGTATTGGCACAAAAATAGGGACATAGACATCTGGAACTGAGTAGGAAACCATGAAATGAAACCAGTCTCTATTTGTCATCTGATCTTTGATAAACCTAACAAAAGCATACAGTGGAGAAAAGAATCCTTATTTAACAAATGGTGCTGGGAGAACTGGACAACCACATATAAAAGACTAAAATTCAACTCACACTTTTCACCCTTTACAAAAATTAACTCAAGATGAATAAGAGACTTAAATGTAAGATACGAAACAATAAACATCTTAGAAGAAAGTGTGGGTAAAAATCTTGTTGATGTTGGACTGGGAACAGATTGCATGACAAAGACTTCAGTGGCCATCGCAACAACAATGAAAATTAACGTGGGAATCTATTGCTTGGGATTATTCTGTTGGAAGATTATCAGATATGTGACACAGTAACAGAAACAATTAAAAATACACATACTTGCTCCAGTGAACTTTTCCTTCCAGTGTCTGCATCTCACCAAGGATGGCAAGGAGTAGAGAAGACTTTCCACACCCTACTTGGCCCACAATCATGGTCAACTGACCTAGAGAAATGAAACAAAGGATCACACAGATCTAGATGGAATTCTCTTAGGAAGATATAACCAAACCTCATTTAGAAAAGAGTACTATTTAATAATCTATGGATCAGATTTTTGTCCCCAGCTAAAAGGTATTTTAAACACCTCCTTTCCCTAAAACATTTCAGAAAAAGGAAATAAAAATGAAAATATATAGATCTTCATTTATTATTTTTAAAACTATGAGAATAGCTGACTATCATCTAGATAGTTTTAAATTCATTATTCAGTTCAGTCAGGAGGAGAAAATGCCAGTTTTGACTAAAAGGGGTAATTGGAGTGAAAGTGATTTGGGTGAAGTATTAAGACAGTTTTTCCATTTTTTCACGTTGATCTGCATGTATAATAGAAAAATCCTGACTTACTATCAAACCAGGTTAATTTTTCTATTCAATTATATAGATATTTGAAATAAAAGTTATTGGTTTATTCTCAAATATTTTGTGCATCTTGATGCTATAAATGTTACTTTTTCTTAATTTCCTTCTGGGATTGTTTGTCATTATATAAATATTTAGGAATAAACTTAGCCAAAGGGGTAAAAGACTTATACACTGAGACTACAGGACATTGTGAAAGAAAGTAAAGCAGGCACAAATATATGGAAAGACTGGAAGAATTAATGTTTATAAACTAGAAACACTAATATTTAAATTAAATTAAATAATTTAATTTTAATATGGAATAAAAAATGTCCATACTACCTAAAGCAATCTATAGATTCAGTGTAACTCCTATCAGAATTCCAATGACATTTTTTTTGAGAAATAAAATAAAAACCCTAAAATTCATATAGAACCACAATGGACTCTAAATAGCCAAAGTAATCTTGAGAATGAACAACAAAGCTATAGGCACCACACTTCTTGATTTCAAAAGAGATTACAAAGCTACAGTAATTAAAACAGTGTGGCATCAGCATAAACTAACCATGTAGACTGATGGCACAGAAGAGAGAGCCCAGAAATAAAGCCATGCATATAACAGTCCACTGATCTCCAATAAGAGTGTCAAGATCACAGGATGGGTAAAACATAATTTCTTCAACAGTGTTGAAAAAACTGGATATTTACATACAAAAGAATAAAATTGGACTAATACATTACACCATACACAAAAATCAGTAAAAATGTATTAAAGTTACCCATTTAATATATGTCAGACCTGGAAATGTAAAAATCCTTAAAGAAAACATAGAAGTATAATAAAACTTCTTGAAATTGATCCTGGAAATTGTTCCCTGGATTGTCAGAAAAGCACAGTCAACAAAATAAAAAAATAGACAAGTAGAACTACATCAGACTAAAAAGCTTTTGTGCAGGCAACAATAAACAGTAAAAAGAAATGGGAGAAAATATTAGCAAGCCATCTATTTGGTAAGAGGTTAATATCCAAACTATAAAAGAATTTCCTACCACTCAATAGCAAAAAAAAAAAAAGAAAGAAAGAAAAAAGAAAAAGAAAAAGTCCAATTTAAAAGTGAACAAAGAACTTGAATAGATATTTCTTTCAATAAGACACACAAATGGCCAGCAGATACATAAAAAGATGTTCAACATCACTAGTCATCAAAGAAATGTAGGTCAAAACCATAATGAGATGTCATTTTTCACCTGCTAGGATGGCTATCATTAAAAAAAGAAAAAGATTGCCAGTGTTAGCAAGAAAGTGGAGAAATCAAACACTTATGCATTGTTGCTGGGAATGAAAGACAGAGAAGCCACCGTGGAAAACAGTATGATGTGCCTCAAAAAATTAAAAATAGAACCACCATATGATCCAATCCCCCTTCTGAGTATTTATACAAAAGAATCTAAGTCAGGTTCTTAAAGAGATACCTGCACCCCCATGTTCACTGTAGCATTACTCACAATCCCAAGATATGGAAACCATCCAAATGTCCATTGACAGATGAATGAATAAAGACAATGTGGTATGTAAATGAAAGAGGGTGTTATTAAGCTTAAAAAGAAGGAAATCCTTCCATTTGCAATAACATGGATGAACATAGAGGAATTTGCTAAGTGAAATAAGCCAGTCAGAGAAAAACAAATACTGTTTTTCTCAACAAATACATAGTCAAATTCATAGAAGCATCAATCATCAGGGAAATCCAAATAGGATCCACAAAGAGAGATCATCTTACCCTAGTTAGAAAGACAAAAAATAACAGATGTTGGCAATGTTGCAGAGAAAAGAGAACTCATTCCCATTGGTGGGAATGTAAATACTAGGTATTTATCCAAAAGAAGAGAAATCAGTATATCAAAGGGACACTTACACTCACATGTTTATTGCAGCACTACTCACAAAAATAAGATATGGAATCAAACTAAGTAATCATCAACAGATGAATGGATAAAGAAAATATGGCATACGTGTACAATGGAATACTATTTGACCATAAAAAATATTAAATCATGTCATTTGCAGCAGGTCATTATGTTAAGTGAAATAAGCCAAAGACAAATATCATATGCTCTCACTTTCATGTGGGATCTAAAAAGTTGATCTCATAGAATTAGAGAGTAGGGGGGTGGCACCCGTGGCTCAGTGGGTAGGACTCCGGCCCCATGTACCAAGGGTGGAGGGTTCGAAACTCAGCCCTGGCCTAACTGCAACAACAACAGCAACAAAAATAGCCAGGCACTGTGGCGGGCGCCTATAGTCCCAGCTACTCGGGAGGCTGAGGCAAGAGAATCACTTAAGCCTAGGAGTTGGAGGTTGCTGCCAGCTGTGACACCACAGCACTCTACCAACAGCGATAAAGTGAGACTCTATCTCAAAAAAAAAAAAAAAAAAAAAAAATTGCTGAGTAGGATAATAGATACCAGAGGCTGGAAAGGTGGGAGGGGCTAATGAAGAAAGATATGTCAATGGGTACCAACGGATAGTTAGATCAAAGGTACAAGTTCTAACATTGGATAATAGAGTAGGATGACTATAGTTAACAAGAGTGTATTGGATATTTCAGATTAACTAGAATAGAGAATTTGAAATAATCTCAACTCATAGAAATTATAGGTAATGGATATCCCAACACCCTGACTTAATCATTACCCATTACTCACCTATACCCCATAAATATGTACAAATATTACCTATCCATGAAAAAATTTAAAGTTTTCCTTAAGCAGTATGAGAAATCAACTACCCTATTATTTAAATGACACAAATCACTACCCAGAAAAACAAAAAGCATTTTACTACAAAGACATTTACACCAAAATGTTTACTACAGCTCAATTCACAATTGCCAAGATGTGGAAGCATGCAAATACCCATCAACCCATGAATGGATCAACAAACTGTGGTATATGTATACCATGGACTACTATTCAGCCATTAAAAAGATGGAGACTTTACATCTTTTATGTTTACCCGAATGGAGTTGAAACACATTCTTCTTAGTAAAGTATCACGAGAATGGAAAAATAAATATCCAATGTATTCAATACTAATATAAACCAACACATAAACAATTACATGCTCACATGAACAATAAAACACAAAGATAGTCTAGTACTGGGGCAGGGGAGGAGGATGATTGACAGAAGGAGGGAGGACATTCGAAGGGGTCTCACCTAAGGGGCACAATGTGTGAGTGGATACCACACTCCCTGGGTGAGGAGTTCTTAAACAACTGGAAATTTACTTTGGAAGTGAGAACAGTGTAACCTCAAAAATTTGTACCCTCATATTAATTTGAAATAAAAGAAATAAAATAAATGCTGAGGGTAACTCACAAAATAAGTAAATAAATAACACAAATCAGCAAATGAGCAGTAACTCCTCCAAAGGCACAGACTCTGTAGGGAAAGGCAAGTCTAACAATTCCCAGTCATTCCCACAATCAGAGGGGCTCATGAGCAACATGGTACAAATAAGTATTTTTAAATAATATTCGTGCCATGAAAAGGTCTTCCTCTTTTTGTTTTGGACAACTGTCCTGTTGGAAAACTATGGCTGTTGGAGTTAACCATTGCAAAAATGTATAACGAATGATTCTTACCTGTTGGAATTCGAATATCTATATTGGATAATGTAGCCAAACCACTGCCCCATGAAAAGTATCCATTTGTGACCTAGGGAAGGAGTATATAGAACTTAGACTATATGTGTGATATTAAAGAATAATTCTAATTAAAATAAATTTGTGTATAAAGTACTAAAATTCTATTAACACAAGGTAGCTGTTTGACCTTGGAAAATCAGCTAATATACTGTAAATAAATCTATGCATAGGTTCATTAAGGGTAGGTACAATGGTGGTGATCATAACAGGGTTTGTGATAGATAAGCTCAGGTAAAAGGCGTGATGCATACTGCAGAATATTGTGGTCTAGGAAGAAGGCACCATCTGTCATAACACTTAAATACATATGCTTATGACAACACTACATATTTTACAAGGATATGAGCATGCTTAAGTAAAGCATATTAGAACTAATACCTAATGGCCAGGGTAGGAAATGGGGTGGGGTGGATAAGAATGATGGTCAGAGATGCCATGGAAAGAATTAATGAAAATTTAAAGGCAGGATCTAGACAGACACAAAAAATATCACCTTTATCACATTTGTCTGGAATATCCAGAATAAGCAAATCCGTAGAGACGGAATCTAGACTGGCTGTTACCGGGGGCAAAGGGAACAGGAAACGGAGAGCACTGCTTAGTGGGTTTCAGGTTTCCTTCCAAGGTGCTAAAAAGGCTTTAGAACTAAATCAAGGTGATGGTGGTACAATATGTAAAAAATGCCACTGAAATGTTTACATTAAAATGGTTAATTATATGCTATGCCAATTTCACCTAAATGAAAATAATTTTTTAAAAATGTAAAGGCAAGCAGACCATTGTCCATTTCCTCCTGTGGAAAATGAGTAAAAATGCAGAACAAAATGTAGTTTATAAAAGAAGTCATTAAAGCAATAAATTAGGAAATACCAAGTCAAAATATAGGGGAAAATGTAAAGTTAAGGATGTACACCCCAGAGCATCTAAGCCTCTTTCTCCCGGAGGACCAAGTAGAGCTAAGAAGAAAAACAAGATATAAGGACTTGCTCTAAAAAATATCAGTATTTCTTAGAAAGCGCTAATAATTGTGATAGTGGAACATTGGACAAACAAGTAAAATGAAAGAAAAACGAAAGCCAGCAAGAGACCTACACATGAAAGGTTTTTGACGTAAAACTAACAACACACCAAACATCTTAAAAAATTAGATCATGTCTTACTGATTTACTACTAAATGCAGTAAAATGACTGTACTCAATTTTCTTCTAAATGTCTGCTAAATTTATGACAATTTACTAATAAATCATTTATGTCTGGTTTACTCACTAAATCACATCTCTACTTCAAACTAAACACAAAAAGAACTAAAAGTAAAAACTGTAACTTCAAACCATTTAGAAGCTAGATAGAATATCTTTATAACCTTTAGGCAGGAAAAGTTTTCTTAGGTAAAATGACAAAAACAAATCCCAAAACATTAACTATTGAGGAAAAGTTATATAAACTAGACAGACTATAGTAAAATTAAGAACGTCTGTTCACTAACAGATACATAGTAACGTAGAGTCAAAGGCCAAGCCACAGAGCAGGAGAAGAATTTTCAACACATAGAACTGTCAAAGAAGCAGCACCCAGAATTTATTAAAAGGGAAAGGACAAATAACCAGGCAATTCACAAAACAAGAAAATCTAAACTAAATGGCCAAAATATATACATATAGACCTCATTAGTAATCAGAAAAATGCAAATAAAAACCACAGCAAGATGCAACTCCATCTCCTCCAGCACACACTATTTGACAAAAAAAAAAAAAAAAGACCTTGGGAAAGATGTGGAGCAACCGGACCTTTCAATCAGTACTGCTGGAGTGTAAAATGGCTCAGTCACTTTGGAAAACGGTATTTAGGAAAATTATAAGGATGCACATGCTCTAAAACTGAGCAATAGCTCCACCTGAACAATACGCAATGGTCCAACAAAAGTATCAATAGAACAGATTCTGATATATTTATACAATGTAACACTGTCCAACAAAAGTATCAATAGAACAGATTCTGATATATTTATACAATGTAACACTCTTCGACAACAAGAATGAATTACAACTACATACAGAAAGATGAACAAATGGTACCTTCCTAATGTTTAGCAAAAAAACCAACACAGACATATTTAAACTAAAAAAAAAAAAAAGAAGAAGAAGAAAGAAACCCTAAAAATATGTTTCCAGGGATGCACACATAGCCAGGATAATCAAGGAAACGACTGTGACAGTTAAGGTGGTATCTATATCTCAAGGGAGAGGTATGACAGAAAGTAGCCAAAGTTATCATGAAGCATTTTCTGAGGGAAACGGCAATATACGCACTTTTATAGGGCATATTGTATTCCACGATAAAGATTTTTCAAGATGATAAATGAGTGCCTAGCAATTTGAGAGTTCTTATCATAAATAAAAAATTAACTTGGGCTTGAAGGTGGGCCAGAAACTATAGTGACCCTTGACAGGCACAACAAACTCAAGGCCATTAACTAGCAACCTTTTTTTTTTTTTTTTGGGGGGGGGGTACATGAAGGATCGATTCAGCTAAAAATAAATAAATAGATAAATAAATAAATAAAGTAACCTTTTTCTTTTACCTCCAAAATAAAAACAAATTTAATAAGACACATGGAAAAGACATATTTTTAGAATCCTACTGTACTGAACAGGAAATGATGATTTAAACAATTGATGTCCTTTTTTTAGTTATTATCTGGGCACATTTGGGAAGCCAACAGCATTGAGAAACCTTTCTAATCTCTTGTTCCTTACCTCTCATAGCTTCTAGTTACAACTCTGCCTGCACATTATAGTTGCCTGAGGAACTACCAGAACCCTTTTTTAAAATGACGCCCAGGTCTTTGATATATCTACACACATACCGGGTGTCAAAATAACGTATGCATATTCTTAAGACAGGTAAAAGCTGTAATACTCAAGCCACATTTGGCTTCTGCAATGACAAGCGGTGCTCAAATGTGAGTTGTATTCATCTTTTGTTATTGGTATATAAGTATACTGAGTATTGCACTTTTAATACAGCTTCTCATTTCTTAAAATATGTGTATGTGTACTTTTTTTTTTTTGGCATCTTTTGTATATAACTTCCTGGGAAAAGTTAAAAATCATTAAATCTCTTTTAAAATTCACAATGACATACCTTTAATTCTCAGAAGAACTGAGCCAAAATGGCATGTCCATCTCAAGATAAGCAAACCAGAATGCAGACAGATGTAGCAATTTGCCCAAATATCACACATCAAATTAATGACAGAGGTAAAGCTAATACTAGTTTATTTCATCCAATAATGAACTGTGAAGTCGGTCCTGAAGCGTTATGCCTTGTGTGGGAAGGTTATGATGTCAGATGCCCAGGAGAGAGTGACGATTTACAGGTAGCTCGGGCCTGCTGTTGAGTTTCTCCATTCCTGGGAGGTTTCGCTTAGAAGAATAGCACACTGTTTGGGTGGAGGTCACATTTATAAACGTGACTCATTTTGTGCAAAAAAACTATGTAGACAAAACAAGTGTACCCCTTAATATTCCGAAATTAAAAAAAAAAAAAAAAAGATTTAAAGGTAACTCTTGTCTTTCCTATGCACCCCATACTGAGCCTCCACCTCTCTCAGACTGGTCTGGCCACGCAGAGGATTTCACTATCCCGCAGTAGCTAATGCAGCCAGTTTTCTGAAAGGGCTAGTTTTCAGGACTCTGGTGGCTCTGATGGCCAGAGGCCCTTGACCATTGTAGGGATTTGTTCCAGTCCCTGTGTAACACTGACCCACTCTCTGGGGCTTCTCCCCGACTATCAGTCCCCAGCAGGTGTACCTGTGACTGCCTGTTCTACTTTAAGCACACAGGCATGGGGACGGTACAAGAGGCCAAGTTTGAACTGAGATGAAAAGCAGCATGGAGGAAGCTGGGTGAATGCATACAACGCTTGTCTAAGGCCTTCTGGTTGGAAAAAAGTATTTGGAGTTCTCTATAAATTAATTTACTTGGTTGATAAACCTAAGCATACTAGAGGAGATACATTTGACACTAACTTCTAAGGCAGAATCACAGGCTTTTTTTTTTTTTTTTGCAGTTTTGGCCGGGGCTGGGTTTGAACCCGCCACAGCCCTGGCGCCCTACTCCTTTGAGCCACAGGCGCCGCCGGTAAGGTTCATTCTTTAGTTATCAAAACATACTGCTGAAGCAAGCATGGGATGGGGAGAGGGGTGCACTCGGGGGGGAGGGGGCAAGTGAAGAAGAACTAATGATTGCTACCAAGAGACTGTAAACACCTGATTTAGGATACTTTTGCAGAACTTCACCAAAAAGTAGTAACATAAATGTTTCTGCTCATGTAAGAATCTGGGAAATAAAATAACCTTTATTGCAATATCCTCTGCCTCCGTGGGACGCAGACGTCGCGTTGATTGCTCATAGCTGTCCAGGTGATATCTTCCAGGCTGTTTCCTGTTTATCGTTTTCGGCTGTTGCATCCAAATAGAAAAGGACACAGGTTGAAGCTTTATGAAAAAATGGAGGTTTTTACCGTGCATTAACTCGCATTGCTACTTCCCCGCTTAAATTTTAAGAAAAAAGTAAAGTGAATAGCTTCTATATCTTAATTATTTTGACAGCTTCTCCCCTAAAAAAACCCAAAGGATAAAAAATTATTAAGCCACAATAGTAACTCTAATTTGTGCACCTCTTAAAAAAATGAAAATATGAAGATACGATGCTTGCAAAGTACTGAGTCACAAATTAGGTTTTGGATCATCTTTCTACGGTGCCAGGGATGAATATACTCAGGCAACAAAATACCACGTGTTGTGCTGAAATGTGATCAAATGAACTCAGATCCAACCATAATGCACTCATCAGGCTGTCAGGCTTATAAACATTCGAACATTACGTTTTTGATCATCCTCTGAATCAGGAGGATTTGGAATCTGATACACTCCCATAAAATCAGATTGAGCTGCACATCACCCAGAGTGCCTTATGGATTAACAAACGCATAAAGATCTACAATTTTTTGCCCAAAGATGTACAATGTTTCATATGAAAATCCATAAGCTTTGCATAACAAACTAGTCCACATCAAACGCTATAGTTTATTCCTAGTCGACAGAGTAAAGCAGACGCCAGCTGAGATCTGACAGTCATCATATATTTAAAGTGAACTTTGTTAGGTCACAATTAGAAATTTGTCATTCTCTATTTTTGAGTTTAATTTCACACAGAAATAAATGGCTAAAGAGAAGGTAGAATTTTTAGCTCTGTAAACGTCTAATTTGGAAAAATTTTAAAGTTCAAACTTTCTCCAGAAACTTGACAAGCAAACATTCCAACATAAATAAGAACCTGTCTTCCTTAAATACTGATACTTTATAGAGATCATGAAAAGCTATAGTAATATACTGTAGAAAAGCAACAGATTTTAGAATTGTGAAACTTTTCTTTTTTTTTTGGCCTGGAATTGCAGGTTTATATTTTTGAAAAATCCATTGGGTTCTACTATGGGAATTAGGAATGTCCTTGAATAATCAGTAATTTAATCCAAACAAGATATTGCTCTTCCAATTTCCATCAACTGAGGTATCAACAGGACATCAAGCTATAAAATAGTACATTGCTAGGCTACATGCAAATAAATACACAGATTAAAAAGCCACTGAGAGGGGTAATGGTAAAGTACCAGCAGTGCTGTGTCACATAGAAAATACTAAATGCATTCAAACAGAGAGAGAGAAAGTAAGCCCGTGCACGCATGTGTGAAATTTTATTTTAGTTTTGTTTTTTTCTTCCCACAGCCCTCATAGACTACCCTGGAAGTACATTGTATGAAACACAGAAAGCCACTGTCCTTTAAGCTGAGTAGATTTTCCACACAAAACAAGCCATACCTACATATAAATCAGTCTTCTAGGGTTTTTAGTTCTATAGTAGTCTTGCCCCCAGAGATCTAAAAGGAATGATTTCATGCCCTTCACTAAACTAAGCAGAGGGTGGGAAGAGGAGATGTGTTGACAGAGATTTGAGTTGGAGTTCCACAGATGTAATTTGAAGAGTCTTTGGCTCTAGAATGTCACTAATTCTCCATGGACATTCTACAGCCAAAACCACTTAACTCCAAGCTTTTACAGAATACATAGTATCTTAAGCACTCTCAAGAAGGAGTTTCCATTAGTGTTATTTTCAAGCACACAGCTTTTTTTTTTACTCCATTTAAAAAAGTTTGTCATTTGTGGTTTGGCCCAACAGCAGTGATGAATGACCCTGAAAGACATCAGAAGTCCAGTCTGGTTTCAATAACCCTGAAGATATTAGATGCATTTGAAGGGGATTCTTTTTTTCCTTCCAAAAACCTTTTGTCAGTTTGTTTTTTCTTCTATCCCTCATCTCATAGAAAACAAAAAAAAGGTCTTTAAATTTCCCTAACTCCATGAACTTGACCTCCCATGTTTCTTTTCCTGATGTCATCTCACTCAACTGATCTGAAGGATGATCCAATGAATTCTTTGGTAGTTTAAGATCATCCGTAAAGTGTAATGAGGCTGGTTCTAATCAAATATTTCACTTTCCTGCTGCCTAAAAGTATTGACACTCTCTGATGTATTTTTGTCTGCCTTTCCATGTCCATACAATAGGATGGAAACATTTCAATAAATCAAGCATTCAACAGCAAACAAGCATTCTGAAGCATCTCTACCTCAGTTATGTGTGGCATGCTTCTCAGACAAAATCACACCTGCCCTATAAAACAACTTAACTGAAAGTAAGCAGAAAAAACAGCAAGTCTAAATAAAGCCAAAATGGTTAACTAGTTTTAGCGGTTTTAAATATGATGTAAAAAACAATTCCTACAGACTGACTTCCTGGTAAAGGCTTTTCAAGTTCCAATCAATTCCAGTAAGAAGACTGCATATACATTTTTACTGGGTCACATACATGATAAACCTATTCATATTTTTATCTTATAGTGACAGAATAACTAATTTTAATGTATAACATTATTCATTTTGGAATAATACCTTTTTTCTTTACCCTTACAAAATATATGTATTAATTTTGATAAACCTATTCATATTTTTATCTTATAGTGACAGAATAACTAATTTTAATGTATAACATGACTTATTTTGGAATAATACCTTTTTTCTTTGTGCCTATGAAATATATGGATTAATTTTAAAGAATTTCTTTGGAATTTTTGAGACACACCTCTCAAGACCGTGGTACAGTTCAGTTCCATGGATTTCAATGTTATCTAATGGCTAATCACTCTTTCACTGACCTCTCTAATGCTGATGTCAATTTTTAGATTAAGAAGAATTTCAAAATTAGCATGTGCAAAATAGACTTCTTGATTCCACCTCAACTCCAATTTATTGATTTCTCACCTCCCTCTTTCAGTTAATGGCTACACCATCTACGGAGCAGTCAAGCCAATAATATAGGATTCCTCCTTGAGTTCTGCTTCTTCATGTCCTAATCCAGTCCACCAGTAAGTCTTTATCAGCTACAACTCAAAACTGTACACTGAACTTGATCCACAGCAACAGCAATAAGATCTCTAATTCTAGCCATCATCACCTCTTGGCCTATGTGATTATAATGACCTCTACCTGTTCACTTTTTATCCCCACTGACTTCTCTCTATATGGCAACCAAAGTGATCTTTTAAAAATATAAACAAAATGACATTAGTCCCTACTATAGAACCTTCAGAAGTTTTCCTATTGCATTTCAATAAAATCCAAACTCTTCCTATGGTCTACAAGACCCTCAACCATTATTCTTATTGTGTCTCAACTGCCCCTTCTCCACCAGGCATCAGCCACAGTATTCCTGTGCTCCTTGAATTCACCAAAGGAATTCCTACCTCAAGGTCTTTGCCTATGGTAGTCCTCCCACCTGGAATTTTCTCTTTCCAGATTTTTGCAAGAAAGGTATCCACTCTTCATTCATGTCTCAGCTCATCGCTGGCTTTTCTGAGGGCCTTCTCGGAAATGGCCATCCTGCTTCAAGTACCCTATTCACTCTCTAATGCCCTCTTTCATTTTCTTCACACAGTGAAACTATCTTATTGTTTTAATTTGTTTATCCTGTGACTCCTGCCTCAAGAAAGCAAACTCTGTGACAGGAAAGCTCTTGTGTCTCTTATCCATAGCTATACCCCGAGGTCTTGGCACAAAGTATAGGGTAGTGAGTCTAAAAACACAGACAAATGAATAATAAATGGTTTATTCCTATATATGAACACAACAAAACAATGTGTAGTATATTTGCAAACTTCATGTAGATACTAAGTAAATATTTGTATCACAGATGAATGAACTGTTCTATAAATTATAGGACTCAGGTTTGAATTCTCACTCTGCCACTTACTAATCTTAGGACTTTATTGAAGCCATACAACATT
Source organism: Loris lydekkerianus (assembly GCA_963574355.1). Classification (NCBI taxonomy): domain Eukaryota; kingdom Metazoa; phylum Chordata; class Mammalia; order Primates; family Lorisidae; genus Loris; species Loris lydekkerianus. The sequence goes on from CAUYPK010023807.1 coordinate 20,032, forward strand.
CAAACTCAATGTATTCAGCCAGAAAATAAAAATAAGTAATGGAACGTAATATATTAAATGGATCAAAAGACATGATGCAACAGAAAGCAATATTCAACTTTAAAAAATATGTATCTAAAACCATATTTAAGAATATGGTGCAGGAGTAGCAAGCTTATTTTGTGTTGTTTTCACATAAAGGGTGAGGGAAACAATCCCTCCATTTCCTTTCAAATTGAACATGTGTTGTCCCTTTTGGGATAATTCTGGCATGATTTATAAAGACAAGCCTTATACATTTGTTTATTGATTTTAGACTTGTGAGGTTGTATAGAAGCAGGTGGCAATTTTTCTACCTATAGGTTAAAAAATACAGCGTATAATTTCTTCTAATCCATCTACTCTGCTGAGACTTCCCTCTACTCACAACCTCCCTAATAAGAGAAAGCACTTACAACTCCAGTGTGTTTCTTACAGGACTCAAAAGGAAGAGAGCCTTCACCAGTTCTCCAGCTGTCATCACCAATCTCATCACTCAAGAGAAACTCGTTCAGCTTTTGAACACTGCAGAAAAACAAGCAAAAGAACACAAGACAGTTAATAATATAACATCTCCAGCAAAGTGCTACCTAAATAAACACCCACCCTGTGTTATCATGGTTAGTAGTCTGTGCGGGTCATTTTTCAAGACCAACTAGGAATTCGGGTAGATGGACCAAACTTCCTGAGAGATTTCTGAGACATGGAAATCAGGAGCATTGGTCACCCTAAATTCAGCAGAATTCTCTTTGCACTTTTTTTGTAATTATATTCCTTGTCAGAGATTCAAAGGCAGTAGAGTTGGATAGGAACTTGGAACAGAGTGGTTAAAATAATAATACCAATGAAAGAAGTACTCTCATTCCAATTTTATTTTATTTATTTATTTATTTATTTATTATTTATTTATTTATTTATTTTGCAGGGTTTTTTTTGGGGGGGGGTGGGGCTGGGTTTGAACCCGCCACCTCTGGCATATGGGGCCGGCACCCTACTCCTTTGAGCCACAGGTGCCACCTTTCATTCCAATTTTATAAATGAAAAATGAGGTATAGAGAGGTTGAGTAACCTGTCTAACATCACTTAGTATGCTAAGTGATCTGCTAAGTACGCAGATGTGACGTCCCTGGGTACTGTGTATCCCGTTCATGCACTATATGTTACACCTATTTTCTGAGCTTGCCAAAGAGAAGGTCTTCTAGGGACCTGCTACTCAAAGTGCGGGTCAAGGGCCAGCAGCATTCGTGTCAGCTGAGAGCTTAAAAGAAGCAAAAATATCTCAGTCTACATCCCTAAATATGAATCAAAATACACATTTTTAACAATATCCAGAGGTGCTTCACGAGCACATTTCAGTGTGACAGGCCCTGCTCTAGAAGAGTGGTGTGCAAACATGTATTGCTGTCGCCTTAGGCTGCGCACAAGACTCTTTGCCTACACATTCTAGTCTTCTTAAACCAGAAGCAAAGGATCTGGACCAAAAATAAATACAGAAAACAAAGAAAACATCCTGTAATAAATAAAATAATACTCAAAGGAAAATTCAGTAGCAAAGGAAAAGAAGTATTCCTTTTAGCATGCTAGGATCCTGAAAGTCGGCAAACTTGTATGGAACATGCAGCATCAACTAGAGGGGAGATACTGCCTTTAAAAGGAAACTAGAAAATTTTATTTATTTTAAATAAAAATTTTTATTTTATTTTAAATAAAAGCTTTCTTTTTCTTTTCTGTTTTTTTTTGTTTGTTTGTTTTGTTTGTTTGGTTTTCTTTTTGACAGACTCTCACTCTGGCACCCTGAGTAGAGTGCTATGGCGTCACCATAGCTCACAGTAACTCAATCTCTTGGACTCCAGTGATTCCCCTTCCTCAGTCTCACATGCCTGCCACCATGCCCAGCTAGTTATTTTATTTTTGGTAGAGATGAGTCTTGGGTCTTACTCAGGCTGATCTTGAACTCCTGAGCTTAAGCAATCCACACGCGTTGGCCTCTGAGAGTGCTAGATCTATAGGCGTGAACCACAAACCTGGCCTACAAAAGGTTTTGTCTTATAAAAAAAATATATATATATATATTCAAGCTTTTAGTCAAGTGCCTCCAGATTAAGTCTTTGGAGTTTGTTTTTGTGACATGCAATAACATTGTTAAAAGTAAATTTAATTCAGTCTATTACCCATGATCTTTAAGCTCTTTTGCCTCACATGCTATAGAAATACGAAGGTATATAAAATGCACTGGGGAAGTCTAATTAGCTTCCAAATTGTATTTCCAGGGAACTAAAAGAGATAATCGGTATTAAGAGCTTCAGATTGTATACACTTTTTGAGTCTTTGTCAGCAAAGTCTGACCATATTATATTGAGAAAAGTCCATGAATGAATAAATAGGCAATGTAAAAAGCATTTCCTGTTCATATGAGGTCCTTTCAAAAATCATAGAGGCAAAACAATTATGGAAAATGCACAAATCCTGACCAAGGGTGAAGGTATTTCCATCAACATGCCGCCAGGGTTGTATTTTAAAAATGCAAATCTAGTAATGTAACACTTCTCTCTCTAAAATAACCAATGGCACACTTTGCCTTTGAACACCTTTGACATCACCTAAAAGCCGATCAAGATTTTGCTGTCCAGTTTGACCCTTGGTATTTTCCACATCAGAACCTGTTCTCCAACCCACTGAAATTCTTTAGTCCTTCAATATACCAAGATTTCTCACCTACTTATTACCCTTGCATATTTTTTTTTCTCTGATAAAATTTTCCCTTTTTTTCTCCAACTGACCAAGTCTTATTTATTTTTTTTTTAAGATACTTGGAAGAGCCATAACCTCCTTTTCAATCTTTTTTTTTTTGCAGTTTTTGCAGTTTTAAACCCACCACCTTCGGTATATGGGGCCGGCGCCCTGCTCCTTTGAGTCACAGGTGCCACCCAAGTTTCTTTTTTTTTCCTTTGCAGTTTTGGCTGGGGCCAGGCTTGAACCTGCCACCTCCAGTATATGGGGCCAGCACCCTACTCCTTGAGCCACAGGCACTGCCCCTCCTTTTCAATCTTTACTAACCAGACAGTCCTCCTTGTCTCTCAATAAGGTTCAATGATCATGAGACATGGACCCATGGCATTCTGTGCATAGCTTTATAGCACCACATTAATGCACAGTATTGTAATCCATTTCCCTTCCTGGTCTCTCCAACTAGATTGTGGACTCTATGATGATTGCAGTCCACTTTTCACCTTAGCAATCCCCAATGCCTAGCAGGGTGCCGGAAGTATTAACATACGATCACGGACCCACAGAAGACAGTTTGAGGTACAGAGTGAGTATGGGTAAAATGGCAATAAACTAGTAAAATGGAGATTTGCAAATATTAATATTTGTAAAGTTCCTAAAATATTGAGGCAATGTGCTAGGTATTTTTTGTGTATTATCTCGTTTTTCTTTTCTTTTAATCTTGTTTTTCTTAACCACCATAAACAGGTGCTATTATTATGTTTATTTCACAAGTGAGGAAGCTGAGCTACAGAGACACTAAATAGCAAGTTTGATGTTTGAGGTTAAGCAAGTATTTCAAGGCAGTGCCAGGATTTTAGAGCAGGTATAAAGAGGGCGCCCCCCCCCCAATGTATATACATTTAAAGAAAGGAAAAAAACTGTATTAAAATTGTAATACTCAATATGTATTGATAATAAAATGAATACAAGTCACAATTGGCTTCTCCAATTATAAAAAGGGCTACAGTGTAACTGTTTCCACGCCATAGCAGAAGCAAGGCTGGGTGCTGTGGGAGGTCTCCCAGATCTTCCCCTGAGCCCATCACACACTGAATCATGCGGATCTTCCCCCCTGCCCACTACACACAGGATGGCGGGGATCTTCCTCTGTGCCCACCACACACAGGATGGCGGGGATCTTCCTCTGTGCCCATCACACACAGGAACACTGGGATCTTCCCCGTGCCTATCACACACAGGACCACGGGGATCTTCCCCTGTGCCCGTCAGACACAGGACCACAGGGATCTTTTCTGTGCCCATCACACACAGGACCGCGGGGATCTTCCTTTGTGCCCATCACACACAGGACTGCGGGGATCTTCCCTCGTGTCCACCGCACACAGGAGCACAGGGATCTTCCCTCGTGCCCACCACACACAGGACCGCGGGGATCTTCCCCCGTGCCCTTCGCACACAGGACCGCGGGGATCTTCCCCTGTGCCACCACATACAGGACAACAGGAATCTTCCCCCGTGCCCACCACACACAGGACAATGGGGATCTTCCCCTGTGCCCACCACACACAGGACCACAGGGATCTTCCTCTGTGCCCATCACACACAGGACCACGGGGATCTTTTCGGTGCCCATCACACAAAGAACCACAGGGATCTTCCTTTGTGCCCATCACACACAGGACCGCGGGGATCTTCCCCCATGCCCATCACACACAGGACCGCTGGGATCCCCCACACAGGACACACAGGACCACGGGGATCTTCCCTGTGCCACCACATACAGGACAACGGGGATCTTCCCTTCCCACACACACAGGACCATGCGGATCTTCCCCTGTGCCACCACATACAGGACAACAGGGATCTTCCCCCTTGCCCATCACACACAGGACAACGGGGATCTTCCCCTGTGCCCATCACACACAGGACCGCTGGGATCTTCCCCCATGCCCATCGCACACAGGACCACGGGGATCTTCCCCTGTGCCACCACATACAGGACAACGGGGATCTTCCCCCGTGCCCATCACACACAGAACAGGGATCTTCCCCTGTGCCCATCACACACAGGACCACAGGGATCTTTTCTCTGCCCATCACACAAAGAACCACAGGGATCTTCCCCGGTGCCACCACATACAGGATGGCATAGATCTTCCCCGGTGTCCATCACACAAAGACGGGGATCTTCCCTCATGCCCATCACACACAGGACCTTGAGGATGGAGAATGTTCACCCGTGCTAATCACACACAGGACAGGGATCTTACCCCATGCCCACCAGACACAGAATGGCAGGGATTTTCCCTCATGTGCATCACACACAGGGACGTGGGGATCTTCCCTCATGTGCATCACACACAGGAACACGAGGATCTTCCTTCTGCCCATCACACACAGGACAGGGGAGAATCTTCCCTCCTGCACATCACACACAGGGCTGCAGGAATCTTCTCCCCTGTCCATCTCACACAGGACTGCATGGATCTTCTCCCCTGCTCATCACACACAGGACCACAGGGATCTTATCTCGTGCATGTCACACACCAGCCCAGGTCTCAAGATTTATCATTGATGCAGGCAACTGTTAGGAGTGTTGAAGCATCCTCATGCTTCCATTGTCATTGAATTTTCACAACCTTCTCAAATTTCAAATGCCACTTCAAAATGGTTTTGTGCTGGTCAAAGGACAACTGTGCTTCCACTATTTTCTTCGACTGTTCTACATTTTGGTGATTGTAAATTGAGCTGTGATAAACAGTCTTGCACAAATGTTCTTATAGTAAAAGGATTTTATTTTCTTCTGGGTAGATGCCTAGTAATGGGAATGCAGTGGGAGGTTTAATTTCAGTTCTTTGTGGATTCTTCATACTTCCTTCCAAAAAGGTTGTATTACCTTGCAGTCAAGCCAGCAGTGTAAAATGTTCCCTTCTCTCCACATCCACGCCTGCATCTGCAGCTTTGAGACTGTGATCTGGGCCATTTTCACAGGGTTTAGGTGATATCTCAGGGTAGTTTTGATGTGCATTTTTCTGATTATCAGGGACAATGAGCATTTTTCACATTTGTTAGCCATTCGTCTGTTTTCTTTAGAGATTTCTGTTGCCCAGTGATATATGGGATTGTTGAGTCTTTTTGTTGTTGTTGTTGATTAATTTGAGTTCTCTGTAGATCCTAGTTATCAAGCTTTTGCCCAATTCACAATATGCAAATATCTTTTCCCATTCTGAAAGTTGGCTATTTCCTTTGGTTGTTTTTTCCTTAGCTGTATAAGTTTTTCAGTTTAATGAAGTCCCAGATGATTATCTTTGTTATTGTTGCAATTGTCATGAAGTCTTCTTAATAAAATCTTTCTCCTGGTCCATACCTTCAAGTGTTTTCCTCATATTTCCTTTGAGGATTTTTTATTCTTTCGTGTCTTAGATTTAAATTTTTTATCCATCTTGAATCAATTTTTGTAAGCGGTGAGAGGTGCAGGTCCACTTTCAGTCTTTTACATGTGGGTATCCAGTTCTCCCAACACCATTTATTGAATAGGGATTAACACCCCCCCCACACTCCCACCCCCCAGTGTATGCTCTTGTTTGGTTTATCAAAGATCAGGTGGCTGGAATATGTTAGTTTCAGCTCATGGGTTTGTTTGTTTGTTTGTTTGTTTTTGATTGCAAACATCAATGTCTCTATTTTTGTGCCAATAGCATGCTGTATTTATCACTATGGCCTTGTAGTATAGCCTAAAGTCTGGTAGGGAGATAGATACCCCAGCTTTGTTTTACTAAGAATTGCCTTGGCTGTATGGGATTTTTTTCTGGTTCCCTACAAAATGAGGAATTAAGAAACAATAAAAAATCTCCCAAGTCCTGGTCCAGATGGCTTTACATCAGAATTCTATCAAACCTTCAAAGAAGAACTTATACCCATGCTGCAGGAATTATTCCAAAAAATTGAGGAGGAAGGAACTTCCCCAACACGTTCTACAAAGCAAATATCACCCCAATACCAAAACCAGAAACTAAAAAGGAGAACTTCAGACAAATTTCACTATTGAGTATAGGTGCAAAAATTCTCAATAAAATACTAGCCAATAGATTATAGCTACACATTAAAAAAAAATCATTAATCACGATCAAGTAGGTTTCATCCCAGATATGCAAGGCTGGTTTGACATATGTAAGTCCATAAACGTAATTCACCATATTAACAGAAGCAAAAACAAAGACCATATGATCCTCTCAACAGATGCAGAAAAAGCATTCAATAAATCAGCATCCTTTTCTAATTAGAACACTTAAAAATATAGGCATAGGTGGCATATTTCTTAAACTGATTGAAGCCATCTATGATAAACCCCACAGCTAATATTATCCTGAATAGAGTAAAACTGAAAGCTTTTCCACTTAGAACTGGAACCAGACAAGGTTGTCCTCTATTGCCACTACTATTCAACATTGTGTTGGAAGTTCTGGCCAATCAATTAGGCAAGAGAAGGAAATAAAGGGCATCCACATGGGGGCAGAGGAGGTCAAACTCTCGCTCTTTGTCAACGATAGCATCTTGTAATTAGAGAACCCCAAAGTGTCAGCCACAAGACTCCTTGAAGTGATCAACAAATACAGTAATGTCTCAGGATATCAAATCATTGTCCACAAGTCAGTAGCCTTTGCACATGCCAGTAACAGCCAAGATGAGAAGCTAATCAAGGACACATTTCTCTTCACAGTAGCCTCGGGGGGGGGGGGGGGGAAGAAAGAAAGAAAGAAAGAAAGACAGACAGACAGACAGACCTAGGAATATACCTAACAAAAGAGGTGAAGAACCCCTAAAAAGAAAATTACAAAACCCTAAGAAAAGACATAGCAGAAGATACTAACAAATGGAAGAACATACCATGCTCATGACTGGGGAAAATCAACATCAAAATGTCTCTACTTCCCAAAGCAATCTACAGATTCAATGCAATCCCCATTAAAATACCATCACCATGCTTATACATGTTATTTTTTCACTTCTCAAATCTCACTTTGTGTGTTTAAATACAGCTTGGACAGATGCTATAATAATTGGAAATAACTGGTTTTATTGCCAGCAGTCACCTGTATTTTCTGTAGGAAAATTATATATTAGGAAATTTTATAAACTGGAAAACAGAGACCAAGCCACGCTGTCCGTGTGGTTTGTAATAAATGTCAATAACAACGTATTTGATTGAAGGTAATGAATTAGACTGGCCAAGCATATGTTCCTCGGGGTGGTACATGACAGAAAGGACACTAAGTTATTTCCCCACAAAGTGAGAGATTTGCTTTACATTTTTCCCTTGGCAAATAACATCTTTGGACATAGATATTGCATTATATATCAAACACCAGAAACCCCAACTCAAATTATTTATAAAAGATGTACCATAATTCTCCTCCAGAAAAGCAAAACATATAAATATCCTTACAAATCAAGTACGGTGGGGAAGTGAGACAGTTACCTTAAAAACATCATGCATTCCGGTATGTTAATATTTTATATAATAGTGACTTTTCATCACTCTGTTTTGCAAATGTAGACAAGAATATTTCATTATAAAATGGTGCGGGGCTTTGGGGGTTGTGAGGATACAACCTGAATCTCAACTCCTTCCTGCTTCCATTTTTTACATATACACATCATAAATGGGTCACACCTATTGAATGCCACGAAGACAACTTTGGCTAACAAGCCAAACCTTTTTAAAAGAAAGTATAGAACTTTCCAGGAGCAGATTTCACATGGTGTGGGATTTTCTCCCAGTAGAAAGATTTACAAATCTCTGCCATGCACTTATAACACAAGTTTGGAAGACGGTTTCAGTCCATTTTAACCCACCAAACCTCTGAATGCCTGGGAGTGCAGAAGGACTTGTGATTTTCGCAGTCCTGAAGAGGAGGTTTCCAAATCAGCTGACCCAAGTCTCCCATTATAAACAGGCTTTTCAACTCACTGTGGGCCAGCTGGCATCAAAGACTGGTCACGGGTTCCCAGGCACAGAGGAAAATCCCATAGGTCCAGTCAACACCGGGAAAGTGCTCATTAGGGCTCCCAGAACCGCCACATACTAGGTACAAAAATTGGCATCCTCTGCTGACAAGCCGTCGCTGGAGGACCCACAGTTCAACCTCTGAAACTCTTTTTTGAGAAGCAAGTTTTTATAAGCAGATACTATTTGGCCTATGGCTTGGAATATTTGGAACTGAGCCTGCAAAGAGACTGGTCTTTATCAAACTGGCAAATGCCTTTTCCCGGAGACATACAGAAGGACAAGTGCTATGCAGAAGTATACAGGAGATACCCACCCTCTACTCTAGGATTTAGTACTGTGGAACTATTTATTATGGACTCCAGGGACACCCATGGACTATTTTCTTCTTTTTTTTTTTCTAAATCAACTCTCAACTCTTAAAGTCCTTTAGATGTTTGATAACCTCCTGATTTCAGAGGGGTTATCTACTGTAAGTTATCAACAGCTTTCTATTTCCACATGTAGTACAAAGTCAAATTCCAATTAAAAAGTGCAACCATGAAAGGGACAATTGTTAAGTGTAGAAAATGAAAATAAGGACCAAAATAGCAGACTCTGGCCATTTATCAATTTTATTGTTTGAAGTAGCTTCCCTTCCAGAGCACTGCCTAATTTGGAAGTGGTGCTGTAAAAAGCAGTCAGTGATTTGCAGAAGTGTTTCAGAAGGCAGAGCAGTAAGAAAATGAGGATATTAGTGTTTAGAGGTCCAGAGGGCCTGAGCCCTAAACGCTAACAGCTAAGACTTGGTTATCAATGGCATGTCTTAGAGAGTAAGATTGAAACTATGTTATGATACTGTCATATCCTATCAGACCTGCATTTGCGATAAGATAATTTACATGCTTTTGAATGTTATTTGGTATTAAGCCATTATTAAGCCAGGGTAGACTATTGCCTAAAAATGGAGATTCTGGTATTTTGAATACCAAAGACTAGTTTTCTTAGCAATACATATGAGGTTTGACAGTTAAGTTCATGAACTCATTCTAGAAAAAGTACTACCCACCTCCTACCGAATATCACTATGATCCTCAGATGGCCAAGGGTAATGCTTTGTAGTGATATTCAGCAGGGAAGCACGTAGCACTTTTTCTAGGAGGAGTTCACCAGGTTAATTGTATGACTTGAAGACACTGGGAAAATCAGCTCATTTTAAAAGAGCTTATAAGAGATGGTCTATATTACTGTCAATGGAAATATCATATTTCATATATTGACTGGCTTGATTTTCCAATTCTTCAGTATTGAGTTATCTTGGCTTTTCTTTCAAAGGCCAAAAATGAGGATGATAATGACTGTTTATGAAACTTGCTGAGGTTGTATAGGGTTTATAACAATTATATATCAAAAAAGCAGCATACTACTTTAAAACCGTCTTATTTCTGATAGATTATGGGACATGTAGACTAGGGTATAGGCAGTGTAGTATTATGCAGTTTGGTACACGTTTATTTATATAATGTAAGTACAAATGGTTGGTAAATGGTCATTATCATATGACATCTATTTTTATAATTGTGCATTACAGTAAGTTATAAGTGAGAGAAAGTCTACACTGGTTGAAAAAACTATAGAAGCATCTTTAAATGAGAAAAATCATAAATGATTTTATAATTATTTCCACTTTCATAGACTATGAGCTTTGACTTCTTTTTTGGACTAAACTAAAATTAAAACAATAAATATGTGTTGATACGAGTACTGTCTGTCACAATTGTAAACTAGCACAGCTTTAGTAGAAAATACTATGACATTATGGCTGTATTCACAAAAAAAAAAATCTTAAAAATGGTACCTCCTTTGACCTACCACCATCTCAGTGCAAAATAAAAGTGAAAAGCAACATATTCATCAGGGATCTTAAAGACATGCGGATTAGGGCAGCACCTGTGGCTCAAAGGAGTAGGGCGCCAGCCCGATATACCAGAGGTGGCAGGTTCAAACCCATATCCAGCCAAAAACTGCACAAAAAAAAAAAAAAAAAAAAAAGACATGCAGATTATTAGAACTAGTATCACCACTTCTAGAAATCCAACCTCAGAAAATCATCAGAGAAAATTTCAAAGACAAAGAAAAATGTGTTTCCCTAAGTGTCATTTATATTGGGAAGAAAATAAAACATTCTAAATGTCTAATAAAAAGGTCATCATTAAATAAGTTAGAAGAGTTTCAAACAATGGAGTGTTACATAGCCAGTAATAATATAATAAAAACTACAAGGGAAATTAGGAGTTAAAACATGAATACATTTTAAAATTTTTATTTTAAAATTTCTTCTATGTAATAAAGCCTGAAAAGTAGCATGCCATAATTGTAATGATAGCTGTCTCCAGGAGTGATTTTAATGTTCTTTTTTATATTTTTTTCAAATTCACACACCATCATCATAAATAATCACTAAGCAAAGAATTCCAGACACTTCAGTGCATACCTTATGATGGCTTTGACTGCGAATCTGACCACTGTGGACAGCAGGAACAGCGGGGTGACCAGGATATGGAATAGAGACAGGGAAGCAAACGCCTCTGCGGGTTTTAGGTTATTCTCACTGGTGTATGCATGGGTCACAAACGTCTGTGCAAAGAAAGGAGACCTTTAGTCAACGCTGGAGAAAGTTCTAGACAGGCTTACATTCAATTTTAGAAACCTAACATCTTCTGCTATGCCAATATGTCCATTGTAACTACGAAAACAATGGCTTTATCGGACACTTCCTAGCTAAATAAACACTTGCTCCTGGTGAGTACTTAGTGGTTTACACGTCATGCTAGCAATAAACTGGAGAGAAAGTCAGGATAGATTCTATTTACAGGTTAAGAAACTGACTTCTATCCAATTACTGAGTAGGGAGAATAACGGGTGGAGAACGTAGAGCTTAACAGTCAACCTCTTCCCAACCAGTACTAAAATATTACAGGAGAAAAGAGAACAAGCTCTGGTTTTAGAGTTCTTATTGTTGACCTTTACTAAAACTGCCAGCATTGATGTATAGTAAAGACTTATTTACATTTCTGCAGATAATACTAGTTTCTGAGTTTGCCATACTAGTGTGAACTATTATGTAATTATTTAATATTTTCTGGTTGTTGATGTTCTACCCTGTTGTAAGAGTATTTGGGAACCAGGTCATTGAGATTGGAACAGTTAATTCTCAACCACTGTTAATTTTGCTCCCCAGGGGACATTTAGCAATAGCTGGGGATATTTTTCATTGTTCTGACTGAGGGTGCTACTGGCATCCTAATGCAGAGGACAGCCCCCTACCACAAACAATTATTTGGACCAAAACATCCATAGTGTCAGGATTGAGAAACACTGAATTAGAGATACTGCAATGGAGACTGCACAGAGGGACGTTGCTGCGGTGAGGTCACATATATGACTACTCACACACTCTTGTTCATAAATCATTTATAAACACCGACCTGGTTCAGTTTCTAAAGGCAAGAAAAAATGTCTTACAGCAAGGACAGCTGCTATGGGAATTGCTGCGTTCATGAAGACTGTGGAAAGAAATCAAATACATTAGTTTCATTGAACGGTGAAAACATTTTCAGTAACTTTAATTAATCATCTATTATTACTTTAACTTCCATTGAAGACAGGAAAGACAAAGTGTATTAAATAACATTTGTCTGGAGGCCACAAACATTTCCCAGCTGATATCTCCTGCTCTGCAGTTGTGTGAGCTCCCACATGTTAGTCTTAACCAGAATCTGCTTTTCTTTATCGAATTTTTTAATGAAATATTACAAACAACAGAATTCAGATAAAATAATCCTTTAATTATACAAATTATAGATTTGACACATGTGTATTCTCGAGAGGCTTGACAGCCCCAATGTACTTGGTCCACTCAACTGATTACATCTATAAAAATTGCATCATTACACAGATTAAAAATAAGAATTTGACACCTTCCAGTTCTCTGTCCAGTAGTGATATTAATGATCACGTACAGGCTTTTCAATTAGTAAAATTACTCCAGATCCTGAACTCTGTGCTTGTTTAGATATCTCTGCAGGAATATATTTCACTCTCATCTGATGAGCATGAGCTGCTTAGCTGAAAGGAGAAAAACTCAAATTGGAAGGTAAAATAGTAGTTTGGGGAGTAATAGTAAAGACGAAAAGCCAAGTTGATGATTTATAGTTATACAGTTCATGAACTGTAGAATTTTAAAGACCAAGGGCCCCCAAATTCAGTGAATTGTTTGGTAATGGAGCCAAGCAATGCAGAGCGGGAGGTAGATCAAGTTTTCTTGATGGTAGGGAGGCAGGATTTTTAAACAATCATCTGCTTTCCTGAAATATCCTTACCATTGCACACAGAACAGAATATGAGTGTGTTCTCACAGGTCCAGACGTGACTTAGTCATCAAATACAAAGTCTGGACAGTCCTGGGAATACCCACACTGACCTGAGCTCCGTAATAGCACAGACGGAGCCACGTCTCTACCTTGAGCTTCTTTCTCTGGTTATTGTCACCCTATTATCTAAGTGTATTGTCCCTCTTACCCTTGTCATTACTTATTCATTTATATGCTGGATCTTTAAGTTATCTCCTCTTGAAGAGGAAGAACAGGAACACCAACTGTTGTATTAAACACTATTTACATGTCAATCTGCATCAAGTATCATAGGAGATATTCTTACCACCTAAATATAAAGGTGAGAATGAGAAGCTCCAGGCCACAGGATGGGTTTCAAACCCAGGCTGTCCAGCTCCTCTGTCTGCGCTGGTACCATAGTGTTCTGCTGCTACTCAGCAGTTCACAATTACTGAGGGCTGACATTAGCATTTTATATATATTCTCCTATTTAATGGGTATAACAACCCTACACAATAATAAACTAATAACAGTTTGGGAAGGATAACATATAAGATTATTAATAAAGTGGTGATAGAGCTTGGATTAAAACCCAGCTCTTTCTACTTTGGGATGGATTATTGGGATGAATAACTGCTATTTTATCTCCCAATTTGAAAACCCATGTTCTTTCTACTTTCCATATAAAACACTACCAAAGCAAAGAGTGAAAAGTAACATACTGTTGTTTTGCCTTTACTAATGAATTAAAAACCATTGATGATACATGACCATTGATAATGGAGATGAGGAAATTTTTTCCCTAAAATAATTATCTCAAGTGATGAGAACCCCAATTCATAAAAGTAAAAATGAAACTTCACTTGTGCTGGTATATGTATATACCATTACTTGAGTACTTTTATGTTTCTGGTGCTTTTGTAAATACCTCACATATAGTACCTTATTTAATTCTCTAAGGAACCATGAACACATCCCAGAAAACTGACGAGTAAACTGAGAATTCAACAAGTACCCGAACAACGTTATTCCCTTGCTCTCAAGGACCCAAGGGTAACCACTAACCTATAGAGTTGAATTTTTTCTTTTTCTCACTTGTATTTTTCATTTGGTGTTTGCATGTTCTACAATATTATTCATAAGATATTTTAACATTTACTTAACAATGTCACATTCACTCCCCCACTTGATTCTCAAACCTACCTGCATCAGAAGTATTATTATTATAATTAATATTCAGATGAGAAATTGAGAGACAGAGGTTATTGAGCACCAGACTATTTGTCAGGTGCTTCACATGAAGTAATGAGTATAAAGCACTTGACATTGTGCCAGGAATAGGGTGTGAACTCAATAAACTTTTGCATCCTTCATTATCTACTTTAATCTCTACTACAATGCTACATGGTAGATATTATCATTCCATGTTACAGACGAGGAAATGGAGGTTAGGAAGATGTAAGTAACCTGGTCAAGGCCACACCACTACAGAGTGTAGAGCTAAGATTTACAGCCAACTCTATTCACTTACATAGTTCAAGCTCTTAACCATTCACAACACTGTATATGGTCAAATAATGAAACTGGAAGTGGTCAAACTAATATTTTGCCCCATTGACTTAAGAGTTCCTGCTGCCTATCATGATGAACACAAGGTCATGCATTTTTACCTTTATGACTTCTTTTTTTTTTTAATTTCAGATTAATATGAGGGTATAAATGATTGTGTTACTTTGTTTGCATTTGTTAGGTACAGTTCAAGTTGTAGTTGAGCCCTTCACCCAGGGGGTATGCTATATACCATTACATTGTGTCCATTAGGTGAAAGTTTACCAATCCCTTTCCCCTTTCCTGCCCTCCTTCTCCCTCCTGGAATTTGATTGTATTTTTCTCTCATGTGGACTTATAGTTGCTTATCTATTTGTTTCATATTAGCATACTTGCTTTTCCATTCTTGTGTCATTAATCATCAGAGAAATGCAAATCAAAACCACCCTGACATATCACCTAACCCCATTGAAAATGGCCCACATCCCAAAATCCCAAAGAAAATGGCCCACATCCCCAAATCCCAAAGCTGCAGATGCTGGTGTGGATGTGGAGAGAAGGGAACACTTTAATACTGCTGTTCGGATCACAGACTAATAAAGCCTCTATGGGAAGAAGTACAGAGAATCCTCAAAGAGCTAAAAGTAAACCTTTCATTTGATCCTGCAATCCCACTACTAGGTATCTACCCAGAAGAAATAAAATTATTTTACCCTAAGGACATTTGCACTAGAGTGTTCATCACAGCACCTTTATGACTTCTTTATGACTTCTTATTCTTCTCCTCTCCCCCTCTCCTCCTTTATCTGTCTTTCAAAACCAACCCAACTCTCACTTTGAAGACAGGCAAACTGGGTTAGTTTAAGTCTCACCTCTGCCATTTAGCAGCTGGATGGTTTGCAGTTCAAGTTACTTAAATTCATTGCATTTCAATCTTTTGATTTCTAGAATGGCATTAACAATAGAATATCAGTTATGAGGCTGTTGTGAGGATTAAATGGAATGATATATGAAAAATTATTAAAGGCAATAATTGGCTGAGTATACTCTCAACATTTTTTGTGGTCACTTTCATTGTTATAATTATCATTATTTCTTATTGCATTCATTCTCCCCATCAGTAGTTCAGCCCCCTGCAGAGAAGGGTGTGATATAGGGACCATCAGCTTAGATTAGAATTATATAAGCAAGTAAATTTCCATCATTCTGTCTTCTAGCATTCTCACACCATGTTAACAGTGGTGTGCAGCTGGAAAATAAAATTCCTTTCAATTTCATTTCTAATGCATCAAGCATTAGGACTAGAATAAATAGGCTATACAAGCTGAATATTCTCTCTTTATCGAAAAGAAATGATATATAAACTTCCAATACTAAGGTGTTAAAGGTCTTGGGAAAGACAGAGGTGAGCAGAACTGACATACAAATCAAATCAGCTATTAGCTCTCAAACTCCTGAGCTCAGGCAATCCACCCACGTTGGCCTCCCAGAGTGCTAGGTTTACAGAACTGACATACAGATCAAATCGACTTATCAGGAGAATGCAAGAGTTGTGCTACTATGAACCCATTATTCTTGAGAGTACTCAGAGTTAACACCCTAAAAAAAGAAAACAATATTTTTGAAATAATCACTTTTTAAAAATTAGAGTTCTGGACAAAGTGCTTTGTATTTAAAAATTCTTGAAAATACAGATGGTGACAAAAAAAGTATACACATTTTAAGAAAGAAAAAAACTGTATTAAAATTGTAATACTCAGTATATGCCAATAATATTAGTTATCTTATTTATTATGTCATGTATCTCTTGTAATCGTGGAAGTCAAACATGACTTGAGTATTACAAATTTAATACAGTTTTTTCTTTTCTTAAAATGCGTATATGTTTTTTTGCACCATCTGTATTTTGGGGAAAGGGATTATATGCAAATGTTATTTGGTTTCCTTCACCTAAGAATGGAAAAGAATTGTTTTCCTTCTCAATTTTCAAAAATGGATATATTTTCTTTACCAAATTCAAGAAAATATTATATCTTAAGCTCCCAAAAAGACAGGTGAAAACCAAAATACCAAAAATAGTATTAAAGGACCTGTGGGGATAAGAAGATCAATAGTAATGCAGTCAAATCAGTTTCAATAACAAAATTTTTACTGAAAACCAATCCATCTCAATTGTAACTGATATGAAGGTGTTTTTGTTTTTTGTTTTCTTTTTGATTGTTTGTTTTTTGAGACAGACTCTCACTCTGTCACCCTGTGTAGAGTGCCTTGTTTCCTAGCTCACAGCAACTTGAAACTCCTGAGCTTAAGTGATCCTCTCGCCTCAGCCTTCCAAGCAGCCAAGACTAAAAGCACCCACCACAACACTCAGCTATTTGTAGTAGAGACAAAGTTTTGCTCTTGCTCAGGCTGAGCTCAACCTCCTAAGCAAGGCAATTCACCCACCATTGGGCTCCCAGAGTGCTGGTATTACAGGCATGAGCCACTGAGCCCGGCTGATATGAGGGTTTTACTTACAGATACTGCTATCATCACCATCCTAATTTCATGGATAAAGAAGCCTAAGATTTTCATTTGTAAAATAACATAGCCTAGACCATACTACTTTCAAGGAATCAAATTCAAGTCTGTTTGACTCTAAACCTAGTCTTAGTCTTTAAATGTCCATATAGCCTCATGTGGCTGATGAATATTGGACAACATGAGTCTAGAAAATAAATGGTCTTCCTTTAATGATGAGAGCATTTCACTGATCCCAATGTAAACTACACAGACCATGGGATTTTGGGTTGCTCTAAGACCTGTTCTTAGAGCAACAACAACTTACTGGACAGTGATGTATAAAGTGCAAAGGTTTTGAGGCTGGACAGTTCTTTCATTCGTGTTTCCTCCACACTTTTGCAGAAAATGTGCTCCCAGGCATACAACTTTAAAAGCTTGATGCCCTTCAAGATTTCATTTGTTTTTTTCAGTCTCTCAGTGGAGTAATCCTATAAAACAAAGGAATAAAAAATAATGTGAGCTTCACCCAAGTGAATCAAAAAGGCAAGGCCATGTGATGGACAGGGATTGAGGAGATGTAGGTTTCTGACAGGCTCTGCCACTAAGTAGTCTGCGAATTCCCAGGAGAGGTCGTTAAACTCTCTGTGCTTCAGTCTCCTCAGCTTTAGAAGGAAGAGTTTAATGAGATGGCCTCAACATTTCCTTCCACAGTAGTTTCTTCGGCTTTGCATAATTTCCTTAAATAATGTCTACAAATAATACAGACATAACCTTAAGGAAAAAATAAAGAGATTCATAATGCCCCCTGACATCTACATCATTTTATTCTTCCTTCCCTGCTATCTATTCCAACCTAGAAGAAAAAGAAAAACCAATGAATTTAACAAAAGTTAGTTCTTTTATTTGGAAATGTGAGGGTACAATATTGTGTCCATTCACATTGCATCTTCACAATACAGTTATTGAAACTAAGTCTATTATCTTAACTTCAAGAGATTACCTTTTTCTTTTTGCTTTTATTTTTTAATTTAATTTTATTTTTTATTATAGATAAAAATATGCACCATAGATGTGGCCCGACCCATCACCCTCCCTCCACACAAACCTCCCCCCTCCCTTCCACGTCCTTGGCCCTTTCCCCATAGTCTTGTGCTATAGTTGGGTTATAGCCTTCATGTGAAAGCTATATTTTAGCTTCATAGTAGGGCTGAGTACATTGGATACTTTTTCTTCCATTCCTGGGATACTTTGCTAAGGAGAATATGTTCCAGCTCCATCCATGTAAACATGAAAGAGGTAAAGTCTCCATC